>BQNB010009081.1:48185-87844 GCA_026074375.1 Tanacetum coccineum
TTACTGCTCCTGAAGAAGTTTTTATTGCTGAGCCTAATATTAGTACTCCTAATGTACCAGTTAGTACTGCTAGTGCAAAAGTTAGTACTGTCAGCCTTGAAGTTAAAATTGCTGCTGAAAGTTTAGTGTAAATCTGATTAAGTGCAGCAAAGAGAAAAGATATAGGCAAAGCTATTATAAAAGAAGCTGAACATGTTCAGAAGAAAACAAAGTTGCAACTAGAGCAAGAAAGACATGGGTATGAAGAAGCTCTGAGATTCCAAGAACAACTTGATAAAGAAGAAAGACAAAGGATACCCAGAGTTCATAAAGAAGCTAACACTTTCAATGCTAAAGAATAGGATAACATACAAGCTCAAATTGAAGCTGATGAAGAATTAGCACAAAAGTTACAAGCAGAAGAAAGAGGAAAATTCTTTGAAGTTGAGAGAGCAAGACTGCTTGTAGAAATGATAGATGAAAGAAAGAGACTGTTTGCCCAACAAAGAGCTAAACAAAAAAGGAACAAACCTACAACTCAAGCTCAACAAAGAACTTACATGTGTAATTATATCAAGAATATGGGAAGTCACACTCTACAACAATGGAAGAAACTTTCCTTTGATGAGACCAAGGAGTTATTTGAGACTATAATGAAATGGTAAAAGATTTTGTTCCCATGGAGAGTGACAGATTAGTTCCTAAGATATTAACTGGAAGTTCTAAGAGAACTGCAGAAATAGAACTTGAACATGAAGGGTCTAAGAGACAAAAGACTAATGAAGAACAATCAGCTGAAGAGGAAATGGAATTATCAAAAGAAGAGCTACAAAATTAATGATGATAGTTCCAGTAAAAGAAGTCAATGTTGAAGCCTTACAAGTCAAATATCCAATCATAGACTGAGAGGTTTACTCTGAAGACACAAGAAAGTATTGGAAAATTATCAGAGTTGGAAACCATACATAAGTTTATTAGACTTTTGATGACATGTTAAGGAAATTTAATAGAGATGACCTGGATAAGCTATGGAGTTTGGTTAAAGAAAGATCCAGTTACGAAGATCCAGGTCTAATCCAGATCTTACAGATTGGGGGGGGGGGGCAAAAAAGAGCATTATGGGTTGAATTGAAGAGGTTATTTGAACCTGATACTGATGATATTCTGTGGAAGCTTCAGAGATATATGCATGATCCGTTGACATGGAGGTTATATGATACATGTGGTGTTCACCATGTATCTACAGACAGAGGACATGATATTTTCATGCTGGTAGAAAAAGATTATCCATTGTCAAAAGGAGTTCTAATGTTGATGTTGGTTAACAAGCTGTTAGTAGAACAATCTTCAGAGATGGCAAATGAACTTTTAAAGAAAATCTTCATACTAGCAAACAGACCAAGACAGTAAAGTGTTTGGAAGCATCCTCTCTACACAGAAGATTTAATTCAGAAACTTGATGATTTGAAGGTAAATCACAAGTTTAGGGGAGGATTGTTGGGAATTAAGGGCTTCTACAAGTTTCTACTGCTGGTTCAACTTAGTACTGCCAAGAGAAGACTTAGTACTGCCAAGAGAAGACTTAGTACTGCCAAGCTAAGTTAGTACTGTTAGTGTTATAGTTAGTACTGTCAGTACAAAATGTTAGTACTGTCAGTTTATTAGTACTGTTAGTTAAAAATAGTTAGTACTGCTTATGTGATATGCATGAGATATATTAGGAATAGATATGCATGATCATGTAACGCGTTTTGTAAGCCCATTAGGGTTTCCTTGGTGTATAAAAGGAACCCTATGGCATAGATCTAGATATCAAGTTTTATATAGTTTTCATAGCAAATATAGTTAGTATTCATAGTTTCAAGGTTATTCTGTAACTTTGATTGTGTTTAATATATTGAAAGTTTAGCAAGATCTTGTTTTACTGTTTCATTGTTCTTCTTAGTATTACAAGCTAGATTCCGCATAGTTTGTAGTATTTACAATCTTAGTTTCTACTATAGTTGTTCTGAATCTATTCAACACAACTAAGCTTTAACAAGCTAAGTAAGATCTATTCAAAAGGGATCAACACCGTAAAGTTCCTGTTGCTGAAACTTTTCATGAGCAGACTAATAAAGAACTTACTGAAAAAGAAATAAAGCAAAAGGAAGCAGATGATTAAGCCATTCAGACTATACTCATGGGTCTTCCTGAACCTGAAGATATCCATGCTGCTGTAGATAGTTGTGAAACTGCTCAGGAAATCTAGATACGTGTTCAACAAATGATGAAAGGTTCTGACATTGGAATTCAAAAGAAAAAGGCTAAGTTGTTTAATGAATGAGAAATGTTTACTTCTACTGATAGGGAATCAATTGAGTCTTACTATCATTGTTTCTCAAATTTAATGAATGATTTCAAAAGATACAAACATTTTCTAAAAAAGATTGCCAGCAATATCAAGTAACTAAACAACCTATAACCAGAATGGAGACGACATGTTATCATTGTTCACCAAACAAAGGATTTACATGAAGTAGATTACACTCAGTTGTATGATTTCTTGAAATACAATCAGGTGGAGGTAAATGAACTGAGGGCAGAACAACTTGCAAGAGCACATGATCCTTTGGCACTTATGGCAAATTCCAATAATCCTTACAACTATCCAGTGTTTCACCAAGATCAACCATCACATGTTACCTACATGCAACAACCACAACCCAACAACAACTACATCCCACAACCATCATTCAACCAGAACTACATGCAACAACCAATGCTTAATCCCGAAGACATTTCAGATCCCACAACTGCAATGAACATGACACTTGTACTAATGGCTAAGGCATTCAAACTCAACTATTCTACACCAACCAACAACAATCAAAGAATTTCATCCAACCCACGTAACAGGCAGATTGCTCAACCGGGTATGAATTTGGGTCAAGACAGACAGATGCAGATGATTGGAGGTAATGGTGGGAATCAGTTTAGACAGTATGTTGGGCAGAATGTTAGGAATCAGAATGGGTATAATGCAGTACAGAATGTCAGGAATCAGGTTGTTCAGAATGCAGTTCAGAATCTAAGTGTTCAGAATGTTGGAAATCAGAATGGGCTTATTGTTGTTCCGGGTATTGCTAATCAGAATGTGAATGGTAATGTTGTAGCAGCACGGGCTAAAGGTAATGGTGATGGTAATGGGAACAATGGAAATTGGGTAAGGTGTTACAACTGCAAAGGAATGGGTTATCTTGCTAGGAACTGCATAGTCAGACCAAGGAGAAGGGATGCTGCTTATCTTCAAACTCAGTTGCTAATTGCTCAAAAGGAAGAAGTAGTGATGCAACTCCAAGCTGAGGAATTTGATTTGATGGCTGCTATAAGGGATCTTGATGAGATTGAGGAAGTCAATGCAAACTGCATTTTGATGGCTAATTTGCAGCAAGCATCGACATCGGGATATGACTCAGATGGATCAGCTGAGGTACACGAATATGACCATTGTTATAATAAGGAGATATTTAATATGTTCACTCAAGAGGAGCAGTATACTGATCTACTCGAGCCTATTCCTGAACCACACCAAGTTTAACAGAATGACAATAATGTTATCTCCGCAGTTTCTAGTGTGGAACAATGTGGGGGAACAGTAGAACAAAATCCTACTACTGTTGAGGAAACACGTGCTTATTTTGAATCATTATATAATAATTTAGCTATAGAGGTTGAGAAAGTCAACACGGTCAATCGCAAAATGAAAGAAACAAATGCTGATTTGACCACTGAGCTTGCTAGATATAAAAATCAAGAAAAGTGTTTTGAAATTAATCAAGAAAAATATGATAAGCTTGAAAGATTTTTCTAAAATTCTGATTATCAAGAGCAATGTCTTACTAAAAAGATAAATGCACTTCACTTAAGTTCTGCTAAAACAATAACGACTTTGAATGAGGAAATTACAAATCTAAATAACCAGCTTTCAAAAGAAAAGTCAACTGTTTCTTTTCTTCAACAAGAGAAGAAAAAGTTGAAGTTTGATTTCAAAATATGTAAAGACGAGCTTCTTGATAAACAAATTCAACTTGAGAATAAGATAAAGGAATTAGATAACATTTTGGTAAAAACAGGTCAATCGATTTATGAATAAGATAAGGAGGCGTTTGGATTAGCTTATTTTTGTAGGCTTGTGTGCTTATTTGAATTTGAAAAAGCTCATAAGCCCTTTTTTCATCTTATGAATTTATTACGTTGACGCGCTGAGCTTATGGACTTAAATAAGCCATGAACTCATAAGCCGTAAAAAATGTCTGGTGAGCTTTTTTGAATTGCGTAGCTATTTTGGGATGGGAATTCCAGTGCCACAACGCCTTAACGCATTTTTTCATGGTAAGTACACAATGACCAAAATAGCATACTCTTTTTCAAGTGCTCACGTATTTCAACTTTATTTCAACTCTAAAGGAGTAGGAGATGTTGGAGGTTTGAAATTAGGGTACTGCAAAAACGTAAACCGAAACAGAAACTAAAACAACATTATAAGCAAAAAGTAGGTAATTTAAACAATAGCTTTAATCAATAATCTTCAAGGCTTTTTTTGACCTATTATATCACACATATGCATATGATCATCTACTTTAGTCGAAAATGTTTGACACTTCATTAGATAACTTGCAGATCTTGCTTAATCGGTTTCGGTCAAATCGTGAACACCTCTAATTATGTTCCAAAATATTCTGCTACAAATTCTCGTAACAGGTACTTAAGCAAGGATTCATACACTTATAAACATGAACTTTGATTATACATTTTATTTTTCATGCCCATTTGCAAAAATAAGCAACAAAAGTGAAATTTATCACATTAAGCTAATGATTCAAAGGCACAAACAAAGTGTTCATCAACCCTAAAACAATGAGGAATGTCGAATACTCACCTGAACAACAGCTCTTTCTCCATCAACTTCCAAGACTTGACCACGCCTAGCTGACCCATCTTCTAAACGGATATTAACAATCTCTTATATTCATCACTATGTATATTAACCAACATCCTGTAATATTTAATCTTTAAGTTAGTCTAAACATCCCCAACAAAATTCCTATGTCTAATTCCAAAACATCTAGTAATACATAACGCACAATAATATCAATTTACAAACAAAAAAGACCTTGAATTGAGCGCATCTCCTTCTCAATGCATCGGCTTCTTCGTAATCACCAAACGGAAGAAATCAACAAGACTAAGATGTGAAAAACTAGAAGGGGGTTGAATAGTTTACCGCTTTTTAATTTAAGGTTTTAAAGTGTTTGTAAAAATTCTAGATTTGACTTTATGTGAATTCAACACTTGCACAATATGAACAATATACTTATCTAAACAATTAAAAGGATAGTATGAGAAAATAATGTAAGACAAGAGATAAGAGTAAGAACAATCAAACCACAACGCGAGGATTTATAGTGGTTCGGCAACAATGCACCTCTTCGCCCTACTCCACTCCTCGAGCACCTAACTCGAGAGTTTTCTTTACTATGTCAACAAGCTCCCTAATGGCGGAGAAAACCTTACACAACTTTCGCTTATCTTGATTTTTGACACTAAGCTATATGTCAAGTTCTAATCTTAGCTAGAACCAATCTACCACAACTTCACAACTTCACTACACAACTTTGCTTCACGACTACACAACTTCTTCACACCTTAGTTTTATTCACACCACTACTTCACCAAGCCACTACTATAATCACACCTAACTAACACTACTAGGAAAGATCACCAAGATCCAACTATACTTATCAAACAATCCCCCCCCCCACAAAGATCTAACAATACACAACTTACAAGAATCTTACAAAGTTAAGATATGATGCAATAAGTTTGCACCACAATACCAAACCACACAAAACCCCAATAACACCCCAAATACAACCAAAGGTGTAATACTTCTTTACTTGATGGTAGGAAGTATTCTTCTCTTGCACTTAAGGATTTGAGCTTAGATCACTTGGAAATAAAGCTTTAAGATTAAATTATCAAAGGATTTTAATAAGATGTGTGGGCTATTTTTTATCAGAAAAAATAAGTGCAAAAGTTGAGAAAATAGTGGGAAATAGTCCAGTATTTATAGGACATTTTAGAGGAGCGTCTACCTATGGGCGGTCTCCTTAAATAGGTGGGCGGTCCCCTTAAAGATAAGGGGGCCACCCGTGTATTTAAGGGGCCGCCCTAGACTGGGCGCTCCCCAGTTTGTCCTTTTGTGTAGAAGAAATTTTCTGGAACTTTCTAGCCGTGTTAGGTCTGAAAATTTGAATTTCAAAATGTTTATTTTTAATAAAACACTTCTTTTAATTGTAGAAAGTGTTTTGTAATGTTTATAAAAATGTTTACAACATTTTATAAAAGTGTGAGGTTGAATAAAAATTTCTTTTGATCATAAAATGCATTAAGCATTTATTTATTCATACCTTTAAGTGATATAATTTTCAAAATTAAAATTTACTACTAATTACTTGTTTACGTT
Organism: Tanacetum coccineum; assembly: GCA_026074375.1. Taxonomy (NCBI): domain Eukaryota; kingdom Viridiplantae; phylum Streptophyta; class Magnoliopsida; order Asterales; family Asteraceae; genus Tanacetum; species Tanacetum coccineum. Next base: position 54,673 of record BQNB010009081.1, read on the forward strand.
TAATTTTACATTAAACGTTTTTATATTTTGTGATTATCAAAACGTAAATATGTGAACAATATTAATAATGTTTTTAGGCATTATTTCTATCAACAATCTTCCCCTTTTTGATGATTACAAAATTTAAACTCATTAAATGTATTAAACAAGTATTTAGTGAGTTTTATGTCATTTCTCTCCCTTTTTGTAGAATCAAAAAGGCATCGTCGAGAATTACTTGTAAAATCAACGGATGAAATGCTCCCCTTGATAGTGTGTCCCCCGTTTTTTAGGTGGTGAACCAAGGAATCGAGCTAGGTTTCTTGGCTAAATAAAATGAGTGTAGAACATACAAATATTTCTAACATGTAGCAAGTGAGGAAAAAATATGGCATAATGATAATGCAAACCAACATAATCATCCAATCTTCAAATCAAAATAGTATGTGAACCACACTCATGCATACAAAATAAATAACATGCTAACATACATGAAATTTTTAAACTACAAAAAGTCCTATAACTAGTAAATCTCCATAGGACTTGCTTGCAAAATGGTGGATGGATAATTATTTGAGAAACTAAACCTAGAGTATGTTTAGTTTGGGGAAGATGATGGAGGTGGTGGGATGATGGTTGTTGGTGGTTGTGAGAGCATATGTTCAATATATGAAAACATATATTAGAATTCATCTCTCAATCCAAATATGAGAGTACGATTGTGAATGTAACACAAACATGAATCTCCATGTGCCTCAAGAAGGTTCCAAGGAATGAGATGACCAAAGATAGGTGATGAAGGTGATGGAGTATCAAATTAGACATCAAGTGAGGTAATTGATGAAAGTGTGAGAGTGATGTCCATTGATGCATTTTCTTAAGTTGGAGGTGGTGGAGAAACTCTTGGAGGAGGAGATGTTGGTGGGTTCAAGTAACTATTGGGTGAAAGTGATGTTGATAAGGATGGTGATTTTGGTGTGTAGTCAATTAAAGAGGATGAGGTATCTTTGGTGGATGAAGTTTTAGAGGGTGCATTGGGAGCACTAGGAGATGATTCTTGAAGCTTGGGTGATAGGGTTATAGTGTCTTCATTTGTTAAGTCAATGAAGAGTTGTTTTGGTGGTATGATGATGATTTTTGGTTTCTTTGATGGTTTGGAAATGGAAGCTTTTGGTGAAGCCATGGAGGTTGATAATGGTTAGTGTATGATGAGGAAGATGATGTATTGGTGATGATCATTTGGAAGGGATTTATGGGAAGAGAATGGATTAGAAAAGGAATGAATTTGAACTAGTTTAGGTTATTCCAAATTATGTTCGAGCATTCTAGGCAAAGAGAGTCGAGACTAGGTAAAAGAAGGTCAAAAAGCAAGAAAAATACTGTTTTACCCGTGATTTGCTAGGGCTGTCCCTTTAATTAGGGGTCGGTCCCCTTAAAGATAAGGGGGCCGCCTGTTATAAATTAAGGGGTCCGCCCTTTGCTGGTTTCCATTTTTTACAGAAAAATAATTTTTCTCAAATATTTTTCTGTAAGAGTATTTCTGTTTTGGTGGTTTATTTGTAGCAAGCCCTATTGAGTTTTATGAGCACATTTAATCATATAACGTGTAATAAACACATCAAATCATGAAACCAAAGTAGCATAAGTAGTTGATTAAATAAAACCAAAGATTTAAATCATCATAGCAAACAAGTATTTAAAGATAACCAACACCCAAGTCTTTCCGAATAAATCAGATAATCACTACACAAGTTGTTTAAAACATACACATAATCAAGTTAAAAGTTGTCTTAAACCACATTTAGCTATCTAGCTAATTTCTCTCTTATGTCTTCACTTCTTCTTCTTGCTAAACACTCCTTTTAATGCCTTTCCAAATGACTTGAACCCTCCGCGCATCTCCAATCGCATTTGTTTGCATTTTGTTGTGCAAGGTGGTTTGTCGTTGCAAAGAGAGTCTCATCGGTTTGGTTTTTTTTTTTTTATTTTTTACTACAAAAGAGGAAGGCATATGGTAGTTTTGGTAGTCGAGTGGATTAAGAGAGTTAAGATAGGTGGTAGGAGATAGAGTACTTGCTCGAGAAGTTTTGGCATCTTCATCATCATCATCGTGTTAATGAGATGACGTGCCTTGATGATGAGAGGATGAAGAAGAGACGAAACGGCGTGCCTTGCCACGATCACTTCAAGGTCGTCGAGTTTGTCTTAGGGCAAGAGGACACATGACTCGCTCAACTATGTCATAGGTGCCATTGTCAAGATGAGGATACGTTTCCATGACGTGATTCGACTAAAGGATTGAAAGTATTAAAAAACATGCCATATGGAAAATTTGCGGTTGGAGTAGCTCTGGCACATTCGATTCTTTTGACAAAGAAATAAGCAAGATTGTATTGTTCTTCGGTAACAACACAATATAACATGTGAGCAAGACAAGCGGGAGGACGGTCTTGATGTCCTCCTAGTCCGAACACATTCTCTCGAATGAGATCTTCCCATTGCTTCATGTCGAGGCTTAGTTCTTTGGTGAGAATTTGATTTGGATTGAGAGTGACTGTTTGACTTTTACAATCGGTACGGTTTCTTTCACGACACGTTCCAATTCAGAAAGTCGACGTAATGTGTATGGAATAGGAAGATCTGGTGCAATATGGTCCCTCGGTTTCTTGAGAATATTCAAGAGATGCAAGGTCCCACTCGTTTGTAAAAACGGCTTGACCATTGTATGGAATTTTGAGGATTTGACCGAATTGAGCGAGAGTAAGAGTTATGAATTCGTGTTGAATCATAAAAGAGATGACTAAGATAGCTTAGTCATTGGTTTGTACCATTGTCTTGACTATAGAAGTCTAGAATTAAATCTTGGAACAATGTCGGTTTGTTGATTTGAAGAGAAAATTAAGCGAATGTTAGTAAAGGAGTCGCTCGATATTGTTTGGTTTGTAGTAGGGCTTCTTGATCAACAACATGGACCTTCGTGATCGTTGTGGTTTTCAACTATGGTATGTAGATTGGGCAATAGCAGGGGAGATGCTGGAATTTTTGGATACTTTTGGGATTGTAGGATTTAGTGAGAGATATAATCGGTTAGTAGAGCTTTCGGCATTTTTGTCACCTAAAAAAAAGTCAACAACAATGTTCAAAAAACAATGCACAAAATAAAAAAGAGTATCGTAAGAAAAATATATATGTGGAACCAAAAATTTCTTCGACTAAAAAAATAAAAAACCTATGAAGTATTTTTTTATGTTTTCTTGTTTTATTTTTAACTGAACTTTATAAGTATTGCTCAAATGGTTATACATTTGATTGTATTTTTTGTCAATTCTTGTGTGTTTGTTTGCAATTGGCTTATTACTAGTAATGTTATTCTATTTTGTCTCAAAATTCTTATTAATTCATGCTAAGCCAAAACGCTTCTTATGGGTAGAAATCTTGTCCAATATATAAAAATATATATGAATTATATATATTTGATGACTAACCACTAGTTTGTTATTGTGTTTATATACGTGATAAAAAATGTCAGTGCTGGCCATCTCGACTCTTAAACAATCATCAAAGGAGATGAACCAAACATCTCTTTAATTTTTTTTTAAAAAAATTTACTCATTGATTTGATATTATTTTATATATATATATATATATATATATATGTGTGTGTGTGTGTGTGTGTGTGTGTGTGTGTGTGTGTGTGTGTGTGTGTGTGTGTGTGTGTGTGTGTGTGTTTGGATAATCAATACTTGATTATTTTTAACATGTTTTGGCATTAATCAACAATGTGTAAGTTTTAAAAATACATATATGCAAAAATTCGGCCATATGTTCATTAGTATACATGTTCTTAAAATTTTGACTCAATAAGTGTTTTGATTCAATCCTATCAAGGTTGTAGTGTTCCTATGACTATGGGAATCATTATAGTTATGGAAATCCTAGACTAAATCAAAAAATATAACAATAATGAAAAACCCCCAATTTTGATTAAGAACAAAATTGGATGAAATCAAACAAAAAGAAGGTTGAAAAACTTACAAGAAATGTTGTTGATTGACTTGTTAGTGAAAGCCCTTTGCGAATTTTGGTTAATTGGAAGATTTGAGGTTTTGATTTTGATGGCAATGGTGATGGTATTTTCGTCACAGCAGGTAGGGGAAGAGGGAAGAGAGAAAAAGTGATGTTTTGGTATAAATTCGACTGTAAGGGGGTCTTTGGTTTCGTAGATAGGCGATCCCCTTAATTAATTAAAGGGCCCACCCCTTTTACACAGCCGGTCCCCTTAATTTTAAGGGGGCCGCCATCTAAAAAAAAATTTCTTCGATTTTTGGCTAGTTTTGTGAGAATGAATATTGACAATTTTTAATTAACTCTTTGTTTAATTAAAAAGTTTCTTTGACTATCTTGGACGAGATAATCAGGATGTCAATACATAAGATGATTTGGTGACTAGACTTCTTGCGAACATGATGAATTAATTTCTTCGAACGAAAAAATTAATTGATACATTTTGAAATAGGAAAGAGTGAATATTGTAGAGGATGAGAGATTGGAATGGAGTAAAGATTTCAACAAGGCGATGTTGATAGATGTAGTTGAGGCGAGCGTCAAGGTGGAAGAGAGTTTGTTTCATCCATAGTGGTTTAAGACTTTTCCGATGCAAAACTAATCATATTTTTATGTTAATTATTATCCACTAACTTATTTTTCTTTGTCTATGTGAGTTCGTGGCCATAGAAGATTTCTATTTTATAGTGGTTCATAGATAAGCCATGTGAAACAATGGCTCCTAATGAACAAATTCTTTTAAAAACTAGAAAGCCAACAAATGGCATTTCTAGTGACAACCATATTTCCTATACTATCACCTTATACTAAGTATATACATACTACCAATCTATATTTTACGTATTAGAGAGTGAGGACCGTACATTAGCCTTCAACGAGAAATATTACTATATAATCTCAAGGGTTGCAAGCTTTTTAATGTTGTAGGATTTTTGGAAATCTTATATGAGTTCTTCAATTTGTTTGACGAAAGCCAAAGGATGCTTGTAGATGATTAACCTTGGAAGATGTGATGATTTAGCCATTTGGTCCCCATCGTTTAGGGTGTCCGATAGTTATTGTTCAGAACATGTTTTGCATTTGATTCGACTATGCACTGTGAGCATCTTCCTCATTGAGTAAAGCTTGGTTGGTGTGATGATTCTATATTAGTATGATTAGTGTTTAGTGTAATTTGGTCTACTTTGGTATCTCTAGGTTGAGGTGTTTTGGACTAGAGGATGAGAGTTTTCTTTTCTTCTCGGAAGAGGTGTTTTAGACCTCATTGTGGGTTTAATAAATCCGACTCCGAGTTTTAAGGAAGGTTTGTAAAAACGTTTTACCTCATCATCACTTGCAATATGAATTTTAGTATTATTTATAAGTATAAATTTTGGTTTTGTTTGGGTTTGTGTCTATCAATTTTTCTTTCGACTCGACTTCTTGAGCTCTTACAAAATTTACTTGTTTGGTTTCGCTAGGTGACCCTTTGGTAAAATTAAATCCTAAACCGGATTGTTAGCCTCAAAATATTAAGTCGAACAATGAAGTTCGTTCATTATGAATATTAGGTCTCGGTCTTTATTTAATTAAATGTTGTAATAGGCTAGAAGGGTAAACGGGCTCATTTAATTAATCTTATCTTGTACTAGTTTTAGACTAAGGTCTATTGTAATCTTGAGCCCGGCCCAAGTCAAACACCATTCGGCCCAACAAAGCCCATGTGGTGTAAGTATTAATACCCTTCTCCAAGTGTGGAGAGGGTGTTGGTTCCATTTGTATTTTTCACAAGTTTAATCAACCATCTATTTTCTCTCTAACTTCTCTCTAAAATTCGTCCATCATATCTCCTTTCTATTTTTCTTGTGTTCATCATGAAGTGATGTGATTCTTGGGTTTCCGACATTTTGGTAATCAATCGATCGAGGCGGATTTCGTTTGTAGTTAGTTGTGGTTTTTACATTTTTCTTTAGTTCGAAAATTCTATACATCTTACAAAAGTGTTTTTTGATCTTCCAAACTACTCAAGGTTTTATCTTGTTTAAAGTTTTGGAGGTATTAAACACTCATTGTTTGTAGTTTTATTCATTTCAGTAACAAGTTTATATTTTAAAAATCTGTGTCGAATTTTTACTTGTAAAAGAAAGTACACCGGATTTGAGAAAACTTATCATTTTCGGAATAAAAGGACTTAAAAAGGGGTTTACCGAGAAAATAGTATTGTTCCGAATTTGCTAGATAAAAATATAGGACATCGAAATTCGGTATTTAAATCGGAAATGGAAGAATATAACCAAAAGATGTGTTAGCTTAGTTGGTTTGTGTGCGTGTGTTAACACTTGATTCGAAAGGTTTTGTGTTCGATTCTTGCTAGCGTCATTTCTGTGTTATGTTTTTTTAAATACATTCCAAATTTGTGCTTTCGAATTTGTGTATTATTACCGAGTTTTGTGAAAACTCAACACAAACACCTAACTAGCTCAGTTGGTTATTAGTATTAATTTGGAATAGTATGTGTTTGTTAAGGTCTTGGTTCGAACCCCATAGGCGTCAATTTTTTTTGAGATTTTTTCTTCACTTTCGCATTTGAGTTTTAATATCGAAATTGTAGTTCTTATCGTAGGATTTCTTTTAGATCAATCGAATTTTTGTAATAGTGCACACGTTTTCGGTTTTATCAAAAAGTGTGTTTAAGGATTTCATTTCATTCTCGGAATTTAGCATAAATTTGTAATAGATACACAAGTTCTCGGTTTTATCGAGTTTTGTGTTAGGAGAATTATTATTGAATTTTTGTAATAGAACATTTGTTAGATAATTCTCGTTTGTAATTTTTATTAATTTTGCTCGAAATTGTCTTCAAGTTCTATCCGAGATCTAATTGTCCGAGAAAAGTTTTTATCCGAGAAAGATTTCTATCCGAGAGAAGTTTGTCCAGAAGTGTGATCTTAGCACGGTCCCGTCGACAAAGTTTGAGTTTGTCATCCGTTATCGAATACACATTGTCAAAATTAAACAAAACTCAAAGAATCAAAAATTTGTTCTCTGTATTTTGTTTTAACGGATTTGCTTTAGTCAAATTTGTTAATCGAACTTTGTGTAACATCAAAAACAAAAACCACATCACTCTACTTTTCATCTTAAGATCTTACAAATATTTTCACTTCATAATTTAACTATAGTCATCATCATGACAACTCTAATCATACTTCTACAATTGACAGGTCAAATTGCATAACACTCATGGAGCTGGTTCAAGTGATTGTCCACAATGCTTGCACACGGGCAGATATGCACAATGGCGATCACGTTTCTTACGGTACATTGATACAAAAACAAATGGTGATGCCTTAAGGAAATGCATTCTCGATGGTCCTTACATTGCTTCTACTGTCGTAATACAAGTTGTGCCTGCAACAAAAAATTCTCTAGCAGTTCTTGAACACACAACAGTTGAGACAATTCTGAACATATCTCCTGTAAACAAAGCTCATTTTGAAACAGAAAAGGAAGCGATTCTATGTTTATTTGAATGGAATAGGAGATGAAATATCCAACTCCTACTTGTTGATGCGTTGTAATACAGTTATGAATATGTGGAGGAAGCTATCGAAAGGCTACACAGGGTGAATCCCTCAACATTAAGATGTCAAGACAAAACTTTTTTTGGGAATTTAGGAAAATTCATCCTCTCACGATGAAGAAACAGTTGAGTATTATTACACAAGGTTGTACATGCTATGAATGAAATGATCTGGAAACAATTTGATAGTTTGATAAATTAACAAGTCATGTTCAAATCTTCAAAAACTCACTGAGAATAGTTCATAGGTTTGTAACAAATGTCACTAGCAAACAACACAAGTTGGTTTGAAGTTTCTTATCACAAGTTCTTTGACCATTTCCTGAAACAATATCAAATGGAAAGTCAATGAACTCCCGTGTGAATGAATTAGCCAAAGACTGCTTAACCATTAGCACTTGTTGCTACGCTCAACCACATTAAGATCCATATTTACCAAACTCAAGTCTCACAAATCATATGCACCAAACATAAAAAGCCACACTTTCTAACCAGATATCATGAGAACTACAAGACACAAAGGCAAGGAGATAGCCAAAACAATCTCACTCTATCTGATGTCACCTTCTGATTAAGATAGTGGTCCTGAACAAGCTCAGAAGGATAAGGAAATGCAGAAAAAATTTGGCTCTCATTGCAAAGTACTTTAAGAAACTCTACAAACCTACCAACAACAACCTTAGAACTTCCTCAAACACCAAAAACTATAATGTGGATACTGCTCCAAGATACAAGAATGACAATCAGACTGGACAGTTTAGGAATCAGAGGATAATGACTGTTGCTGGGGCTAGGGACACTATAGGTGGTCAAGTAGTTAAGCAGTCTGGGATACAGTGTTTAACTGTAAGGAATTTGGTCATTTTGCTAAGGAATTGGCGGAAGCTAAACGGCGTTTAAGATCCACGTATCACAAGGAAAAGATGTTGTTGTGTAAACAAGCTGAGAAAGGTGTTCAACTTCAAGCAGAGCAATCTGACTGGCTAGCAGACACGGATGAAGAGATTGATGAACAAGAGTTGGAAGCACATTACAGCTATATGGCAAAGATCCAGGAGGTTCCTAATGCAGACTTAGGCACTGATTCTGAGCCATTAGAACAGGTACAATACGATACTGGATATAATGTGTTTGCAAATGAAATACAACATTCTGAGCAATCTGAATCCATTAGTAACACATGTGTAGTGGAAACGGTTGATAGTAATGTCATTCCTGATTCACCGGATATGTGTGATAATGATATTCAGAATGACCAAAATGTTGTAGAATGTGATGATGAGCGTGTTGCGCTTGCTAATTTAATTGCAAATTTAAAACTTGATGTCGATGAAAATAAAAAGATTCAAAAGCAATTAAAGAAAGCAAACGCATCATTGACTCAAGAATTGAAAGAGTGCAAATCTACTCTTGCAGAGACTAGTAGAACCCTGGGGGAGTCTAATAGTATTCGGGATAGTTGTTTAGTTGCACTTCAAAACAAACAGACTGAGTTTGAGAGGTACAAAGCGTTTAATGATCGTACAGTTGACTATGACAAACTTGAACGTAAGTTGAATGAAACTCTAGGACTATTAGCCCAAAAAGAGATTGACATAAAAGAAGGTTTAAATGTTAAAGCCTATGAAATTTCAGTTGTTAAAGAGAAACACGATGAGTTAGTCAAACAGAGTCTTTTAACAAAGTCACATTACGAAAGTCTTATCAAAGAGAAAACAAAGGTCATAATGGATTTGAAACTTAAGGAAGAAAAAGATATTGACAAAATAATTTCAATGGAAAACCAATTAAAGTTTTTGAATGAAATTGTTTACAAAAGGAGTAAATCAATCCAAACCATTCATATGTTAGCACCCAAATTGCCTACATTTAATGGAAGACCTACCTTTGCTAATCCAATGTACCTCAAAAAGGCTCAATATGAGAAACAATGTTTGTATGAGATCCCACATGACCAATCTGATCCTGCAAACAGACTCATCCCTGAGAGGGAAGAGATTCTGACTCTTGAAGAAGAGAGTTGATCAAAATTGAATAAAGACTTAGTGAAACCTTTTGACTACACAAAGCTAAATAGTCTTTATGAAATTTTTAAACCCCCAACCCAGGAATATCAAATACAGTTGGCACATGCAAATGAAATAAGGAAGAAAATGTAGAGAAAATCATTTGTGAAAACGAAACCAAATATTTTCAAAAACGTAGCTTTCTTACCTGTGTCTTAATTAATAAGCAAAAGTAGACAAGTGTATAATGTCATGACAAATAACATAAATCATCTTAGAGAACTTGTCTATCAAGCTTGGGTGAAACATTCTAGAGATCAATTTCGTGCCCCAACTGCTAAAGATATGGAAATCATGATTAAGACATGTTTGATTGCCTTTGCCCATATTAAAGACTCAGAATGATAGTTTTGCATTTGTTCATGAACTTAAGAAAGAAATGCATGCTGATTTAAAGTACGTTGAATCCCTTAAAAATGAAATTAATGAACTTGAATCTGATAAGGCAAAATTTTCAAACATGTATGATAAGCTCTTGCAAAAATGTGTGTCTAATGATGTTATGTGTTCTTATTTGCATTCGTTATCTGATTCAGATGCGCACACTGAATTACAATGCTTATATCTTCATAAAGTCAAGGAATGTGAATGTCTTGCACAAAGGACTTTCCGAAACACACTGAATTTGTTAAGTAAAGAGGTTTATAACAAGCCTTTTACGAAGTTTTACTAAATTAGAAAAACACTCGATTTCTCTTGAACTCACTTTACAACAATGTCAAGAACAAATGAAAAATGACACAGTTTGCAAAGAAAAAGCGTCAAATGTATTTCAAAAGAACGTGAATAATATTTTAAGATACAAGATTTAAAAGCTCAATTGCAAGACAAGAACATTGCTATAAGTGAGTTAAAGAAACTCATTGAGAAATGCAAAGGAAAGTCTGTGGAAACTAAGTTTGATAAACCATTGTTTTGTTGTTCGACTAACAAATGCCTCAAAGGATTCTAAAAACATCAGTTTTAGGTAAACGGCCTTTTTATCATACTCATCTTTGAGATGAAAATTTTTTCACAACAATGTCTGGTTCCAAAACTAATGTGTCGGGAGGGTTTATCAAAACTAGTCACTACATAGATTATGCCTCAAACAGCAAGACAGGCTGTAAGAAAAACAAATGTGATTAAACCAGGCATGTATCAAATTAACACTAGGACAACACAAACTAGAGCATCACAGTTGCTTCAGACTTCTAGGAATACTAATCCTCGCATGTCTACCTCTACAGGAGTAATTCACAGAACTAATGTTAGCAGACCACAACTTAGGAGCACTCAAATGAAAGATAAGGTCGTGCCAAACAATAGTCATGTGAAGGATAAGAAGACTGAAGTAGAAGACCACCATAGGATTTCAAAAGCATTTCTAATAAAACAAAGTTTGTAACTGCGAGTAATGACAGTTTACGTGACAACCGAGATTTGAGCAGGTTAATTTATACCATTAGAAATGGATAAGAGTTCATTTTACGTGTTTAAGTGTGTGCTATGTGATTTTATGTGTGCTAAGTGAGTTAAGTATGTGCATGATATCATTTTGAGGTGTTTGGGCATCTCATTTTGAGTATGTTTGTGTTGGATTATGAGTATTCCATTTGTTCACGTTTAGTGATAAAGGAAAGGAATGGCGTATTGCATATAATGCTACGCCAATAGTTGGATGATTTAGTGATAAGCGTTTATGAGAATTGTGGCATTTTAGAAATGAAATAAGTGAGTGAAATATAGAAGTTTGTGGCAAACTTTCTAAAAATAGAAAGTGGTTTGGTGAAATGAAAGTTATTTTTAGAAAGGTTAGTAAGTAGCGTTTAAGTAAAAAGGTTTAATCAAATTAGCTTAGGTTTTTATAAAAACTTAAGGTAATAAAGTAAATTAGTTAATTAATAAATTAAAATATATATATATATATATATATATATATATATATATATATATATATATATATATTAATAAGGGTGCGTCCAGTTTAGGGTTATAAAAGAAAAAAAATTAAGACTTAATTGAGTTGGGCTAGGACTTCAAGGAATTAGTTATATAATCAACTTGGCCCATCTCTTTTCTCTTCTTCTTGTTGCCGTGAACTTGTGTCCCCAAAACCCTAAGGAAGACAAAAATTTTGATCAAGAAATCTAGGTGTTAGATCGTGTTAATTCAAGAAAGATCGTTAGGTATGTTCTTCTTCCTTGTTTATTCTTTTAATTCATGTAACATCATTTATGATGGATCTAGGGTTCACATAAAATACATAATATTAATGATATTTAATGATGTTAGAATGATTAGGGCTTGATTTGGGTATTATTGATCATGCAATTGGTTAGGTTAGATTTGCGATAAAATCTTGATTTAGGATGAGCAGAATTTAGGGCTGTGTTTACGAGTGATTATCTCCATGATGGTAATAGTTTTTTTTATGTTTCTGGACTCTAAACAGTAGCTCATTGAATGTACTTTCCAGAAAATCTGGCCTCGAAAGTTTTTAAGGTCGGGAAGTCATTCAAATGTTGTTTACCCTAAAAGTTGTCAAAACAGTAAATACGGGTCAGATTTAGGTCATGTTTGTGAGGGTAAAACCCTAACTTAAAATTCGAATTGAGCTTATCCCTTCTACAGTAGTTAAGTTCCATATTTATAAGTAGAACCCCCAAAAGGATACCTTCTTATTTTATGTCTAAGTATGGTTAATAAGTTCAAACTTTTTAGTGTGCAATCAGATCCGAATTGGGACTGTTTTGAAGTTTGATTTTCTTAGGAGTACTTGTGCATGTAAATGGCTTTTGGAAATCCAAAGGTAGTTAATATACTCATAAATGAACATGGGTGATTTTTGGTATGAATTATGAGGGTCATTGAGTAAGGGTTTGGAGTACGTAAAGTCATGATAAAATTCTGCAATTTAGAGTTAATTATAAGTAACTAGTGGAAGGAGTTAATGAAGTGGTTAAGTTTGGGCATGGTGTCGGGGTGACCCATGATGGTTAATTTAAACCCTTAGACATCCATCATATGATTGTTACATGTGCTTAAGCTTTTGGCTTAGTAGCGTGTAACACGTGTTGTTTTGTTGTTTAGATTTGTACTAGTGTTTGTGGAAGCTGCAAAGCAATCAGGTGAGTTTCATAGCCCCTCTTTTCTTATGATTTATTGGGGTGAAAATGATGCAAAGTGTTTGGAAATGTTTTGATTACTGTGATAATGTGTTGTCAAAGATGCATGGACTATACGTGACTATTGTATGTTGTGTGCTACATGTTTTGTGATGTGGTATTAAGAATTGTGAACTAAGTCAGGAGGAATTACCTGCGGGTATCCATGGCCTGTTTAGTAGAAGGTATTGTGGCCTAGCGAGCAGGATGGTTACTTTGAGAGTATCCATGGCCGGGGCTAAGGGGGTAACCATAGGGACCTTGGTACGATTGAGACGTCTTATAAATCGTTACTGGGAAATCGTGTAATTGGATTGTATTTGATTAGATTGTATTGGATTGGTTATGCATGCTAGCCTATATAATAGTTCATTTATTGTCCTGCAATGTTTTCTTTATTATCACAGTAATGTGCGGTCTTGGATTGTATATCGTGTCTTAAACCTATGACTCTCACCAACTTTATGTTGACGCTTTTAAGCATCATTTTCAGGTGAGTATCGTGATGATAAGAAGGATGTTAGGAAGAGTGGCTAGAGAGACCCTAGGCATTGCTTATGGAGTTGTCTTTTCTGGTCTTTTCATTTGTTTTGCTTGATACTTGTTGTTGGAGATAGGGGTGTTCAAACGGTCGGTTTTCGGTTAATCAAAGTTGTTCGGTTTGGGTTATTCGGTTTTGAGGAAAAAAATAATACACCCAAAACCAAACCAAAATTTAACCAAACTGAACCAATCCAACCAAATAAATTATCGGGATAATCGGTTTGGGACCCATAAAACCAATCAAGAAAAGTAGATCTCTAATTTGGAATTCAAAATCGATATATGTTGTTTCGGTTTGAATAGCCACGCTAATTACAGATACGCTTGATAGGTGAACAAAACATTTATTATTATAAGAGTGAGAGATTAATGGTTTACTAATAAAAATATAATGTCAACCAGATCAATTGTTTCAACTTCGTAGTCATTAGCTAAAAAAATGGAACCATAATCAATTTCCATAATAAAAGTTGCAATGCCAATTTTGAGAGAGGATTTTATTACTGTAAGAAACAAGTATACACGTGAGAGATCTCGTTTTATTCAGCGGTAGTATCCCAAAAATAACACTTTAACATATCTTTATTAAACGAAAGAAAACACGTATGTCTTGCTTCTTCGGGTATTCGGTTGGGCCCCAATTTAGGATTTTCAAAACCAAATCCGATCCAAATAAACGTTTAATATTTTAGGTGAAACCAATAACCAAACCAAAACCAACTAAGCCAAATCCGGTGGAGCCAACGTCATTTAGATCGGTTGGTTTTTCGGTTCAAACCGTTTAATGAACACCCCTGGTTAGAGATTGTTAGAATTTGGATCATTTTGTTTTGTGTATGACATTACGTTAGTAATGCAAGACTCCTTTATCTTGTGTTGGGTATTGTCATGACACATAGTGTCCATTTGATTATTTTCTTCATTTAGATTTCTCTATAGTAGACACCATTGTGTTGTGATGATATCCATGGTGTTGCGCCTCTTGTTTCCGCCCAGGCGGGGTGTGACAGATTGGTATCAAAGTTGATGGTTATAGAGAAGTAGGTGGTTGAGTCTAGACTATAACTTAGGAGTCCTTCACGTAGATGCATGTTAGGGCTTAAGCGTTTAGTAGTATATCTAGTATGCGTTTTTCCCTTAATTGCATGATTTTATTTCTTAGTTTTGTTGATTTTCTTTAGATATTTTGATTGCCTTTACCTGATTTGGTGTGCTTTATTTCTTGTTAAATTAGCTATGTCTCCTTTTCTTCCTAAGAAGTTCCGTATGGGAGTCGCCATTGCGACAGGACGTAAGGGATATTACAAACCGGGGACACGGGCATGGGTAAGCCGGGTTAGCCGCAAAATCCGCATACCAATTGCTATGTACCCATGCAGGGTGGAAGAAAGATTGACTATAGAATTAGTAGAGGGAAGAGAGGTGGAGAAAATAGTGACAACTGTGACAAAGAACGGGGTGGTTACTAGATACCCCGGGAAGTTCCATGAGTATCAGCTAACTGAAAAAGAGAAAGAATTTGAAAGGATGATGATATACTGGGAACAAGTGGAATATGAGGTGTCAGATGATGATGATTTAGATTTGAAATCCACGGAAGGAAGTTTATATGTGCCTAATAAAGACTATGGTGTTGGAGGATTACTGGTAAGTTAGTAATGGAAATCTGAGTTGTGCATGTTTCGTTCTCGTATGAACTCTAAGACCTCCTTGGTTTTCCTTTTTTAATTGGTTCGTCTTGGTTTGAATTTTGTTAGGTATGTTATTTTTGATATTGGATTTGTTCGACCATTATTTTTTTATGATATGGAAACTGTGTGATTTCTTTGAATTTTAAGTTTCTCTATTATGGTGTATTTGCTAATGTAACTTATGTGGTATGAGTCTTGTTGATATTGAGAAGTGTATTCATAGGAGGGAGTACACTCGTGAAAGGGGGCATCTATATTATGGTGGCCAACATTAATTAAAAACCATGCGCCACAACACAAGTGGACTTACAAGTATGATTACATGGATTTGGTGTCAACATGCTGGTTGGATGAGTGTTTATGTATGTGTTTTGTATGGTTATGATGATGTGCTGATAGGATAGTTAGGTTAAAAACCCTTTTCCCCCTATCTAATGTGCGTTAATACTATCTTAATCAGAATGGTTCAAACACGGACTAATGACAACGAAAATGGGCAACCGAACATCGCTGCCATCGTTGCGCAGCAATTGCAAAATATCATTCCCCAGATAGTCACTCAAGTGACAAACAACGTGAACAACGGAAATAACAACAACAACAATGGAAATAACAACAACAATGGGAATGGTAGGAACAATAGGTGTTCCTACAAGGGATTTCAGGCGTGTGGCCCTAAGGAGTATGACGGAAAAGGAGGTGTTATAGCACTTACCTACTGGATTGAGAAGATGGAGAATGTACTTCACAATAGTGGGTGTTCTGAGAATCAAAAGGTGAAGTATGCTGCCAGTTTGTTTGTTAACAAGGCACTGACATGGTGGAATACTCAAATCCAGGCAAGAGGCCATGAAGCAGCAATTGGTGTGACCTAGAATGATTTTAAGGCCCTGTTGGTGGAGGAATTTTGTCCAAGTAATGAAATGGAGAGGTTAGAGAAGGGTATTTTGAGAATCACAAGATGGTGGGAGCACAACCATGCTGCCTGCACAAATCTGATTCCTATGAACTGGCCAAACTGTTTCCACCTCTAGTGACACCGGAGTCGGACGCAATCAAAGAGGTAATGTTGCGCGGGATTAGCGCCTGAGATTAGGGGAATATGCTCAAGGCGACTCAGCCAACAACTATCCAGAATGCAATTCACGAGAGCTGGTATACTTACCGACGAGGCTATTAGATGTCGGTACATTGTCCTAAAGATTAATGAGAAGAGGACAGGCGGTAGAAAGGATGCTAAGTCTGGAGGTCATAAATCGGGATAAAAGAAGCCAAAGGTAGGATCGTGGTTTTTGTGGCTACAGGCCCATCTTAAAAATGAGTTTGTGAATCAATACCCCAAGTGTACCAAATGCTATACTTATCATCCGGAGGGTGGAGAGTGTAGGTTGTGTTTTAACTGCCAGGGGCCTGGCCATTTTGCTAGAGAGTGTCAGGCACCATTTAAGCGAGTAGCTTTGGTGAATGAGGTTAGAGTAGGTAATAATAGGAAGGTTTGTTACGAGTGTGGGAGCAGTGATCATTTTTAGTACCATTGTCCCAGGTTGAACCAAGCCCCGGGTCAAGCAGGGAATCCATTGGCATTAGAGGGAAATCATAACAACCGAAATAATGGAAATCAAACTCGGGGAAGAGCTTACAATGTGAATGTGAATGCGGCTGAGGCTTCGCGGGATCCTAAAGTGGTGACGGGTACTTTTTCTTTGAATAATTCTTTTGCTACTGTACTTTTTGATTCTGGAGCTGATTTTAGTTTCATATCTACTGAATTTGTGTCTCTGCTAAATGTGAAACCTAGTATTGTGAATCCTAGTTATGTGATAGAAATAGCAGATGGTAAAAAGGTAGAAGTTGACAGGATTATACGTGGTTGCAAACTAGAACTAGGAAATTCCTTGTTTACTATAGATTTGATACCGTTGGGTCATGGAAGTTTTGATGTGATTATGGGGATGGATTGGTTGTCTCAAAATAAGGTCGTGATAGTATGTCATGAAAAGGTGGTTGAAATACCATTGATTGGTGGTGAGATACTTAGGGTACAAGGAGAGCGTACGTTAGGAGTAGGCAAAACTTTAATGAACGTGAAAGTAGATAAACCAAAGGTGGGTGATATTTCTGTGGTGCAGGATTTTGTTGATGTGTTTCTAGATGATTTGTCAGGATTGCCGCCGCAGAGACAAGTTGAGTTTCGTATAGACTTAATTCCTGGAGCAATGCCTATTGCAAAGTCCTCTTATCGTTTAGCACCTTCGAAAATGCAAGAATTGTCTGGGCAACTTCAAGAGTTGCAAGACAAGGGTTTTATTCGACCTAGTCATTCTCCGTAGGGGGGCACCTGTGTTGTTTGTTAAGAAGAAGGATGGCTCTTTTCGTATGTGTAATGATTATAGGGAATTAAACAAGTTGACTATTAAGAATCGTTATCCTCTCCCAAGAATTGATGACTTATTTGATCAACTACAAGGTTCGCGTTTCTTTTCCAAGATAAATCTTCGATCAGGTTATCATCAGCTCCGAGTACATGAGGATGATATTCCTAAAGCCGCATTTAGAACAAGGTATGGACATTTTGAGTTTACCGTTATGCCTTTCGGACTAACCAATGCCCCAGCAGTCTTTATGGATCTGATGAATCAAGTCTGCAAACCGTATCTAGATAAGTTCGTCATTGTTTTCATAGATGACATTTTGATTTATTCGAAATCGAAGGAGGAGCATGAGGTGCATTTGAGGTTAGTTTTAGAATTATTAAGGAAGGAGAAGTTGTATGCTAAATTCTCCAAGTATGAGTTCTGCCTGCAAGAGGTGAATTTCCTTGGTCATGTGGTCAACCAGAATGGTATCCACGTAGATCCAAGTAAGATTGAGGCAGTAAAGAATTTGAAAGCTCCTACAACACCGTCTGAAATCCAATCATTTTTGGGTCTAACGGGTTACTACCTGCGTTTTATCGCAAACTTCTCTAAGATTGCTAAACCTCTTACTTCGTTGACTCAGAAGAACCAAAAGTATATGTGAGGTGTAGAACAAGAAGAGGCTTTCCAGACTTTGAAAAATAATTTATGTGAAGCACTGATATTTTCACTTCCTGGTGGAGTTGAAGATTTTGTAGTTTGTTGTGATGCTTCGAATCAGGGGTTGGGTTGTGTGCTTATGCAGAGAAATAAGGTGATTGCTTATGCGTCAAGACAGTTAAAGATTCACGAGAAGAACTATACTACACATGATCTTGAGTTAGGGGCAGTGGTGTTTGCTTTAAAATTTTGGAGACATTATTTATATGGTATGAAAAGTGTTATTTACATAGATCCCAAGAGTCTCCAACACATATTTGATCAGAAGGAGCTGAACATGCGTCAAAGGAGATGGATTGAGTTATTTAGTGATTATGAGTGTGAAATTTGATATCACTCGGGCAAAGCGAATGTAGTGGCGGATGCACCAAGTAGGAAGGAAATGGTAAAACCTAAGCGAGTGCGGGCGATGGCAATGACTATTTAGTCTAGAGTGAAAAGGATGATATTGGCAGCTTAGGGTAAGGCATTTGATCAGGAGAATGTAATGAATGAAAGGTTACATGGGTTAGATCAACAGATGGAAAGGAAAAGAGACGAAAGTTTATACTTCATGGATCTAATATGGGTTCCATTGGTAGGAGGTGTGAGAACAGTAATTATAGATGAGGCTCATAAGTCCAGGTATTTTGTACACCCTGGAGCGGATAAGATGTACTATGACCTTCGAGATATGTACTGGTGGTCGGGAATGAAGAGGGATATTGCTACCTATGTTAGCGAATGTTTAACTTGTGCAAAGGTAAAGGATGAGCATCAAAGGCCTTCGGGCTTATTACAACAACCAAAGATACCGAAATGGAAGTGGGAAAACATCACCATGGACTTCATCACTATATTACCTAGAACAAGGAATAGGCACGATGCAATATGGGTTGTAGTTGATAGATTGATGAAATCAGCACATTTTCTAGCAATACGTGAAGATTATAGTACAGAGAAATTGGCGAGGTTGTACACCGATGAAATTGTCACGTGTCATGAAGTGCCTGTGTTGATTATTTTGGATCGTGACGCACGGTTTACATCGCGTCTTTAGCAAACATTTCAGAAAGCCTTAGGAACGCGATTGGATTTGAGCACGGCTTATCACCCTCAGACAGATAGACAGAGTAAGCGTACAATTTAGATGTTAGAGGACATGCTAAGGGCGTGCGTGATAAACCTTGGTGGCAGTTGGGATGTCCACCTACCGTTAGCTGAGTTCTCTTATAACAACAGTTATCACACTAGCATTTGGTGCGCTCCGTTCGAAGCACTATATGGAAGAAAATGTAGGTCACCTGTGTTATGGGCTGAAATTGGGGAAGGTAGTTTGATTGGACTCGAATTGGTGTAAGAAATTACTTATAAAGTAGTAGTTATAAGAGAGAGGCTCCAACCGACGAGGGATCATCAAAAGAGCTATGCTGACAACAGGCGCAAACCGTTGGAATTTGAGGTTGGAGATCGTGTGATGCTAAAGGTGTCGCCTTGGAAGGGCGTGGTTCATTTTGGGAAGAAGGGTAAGTTAGCTCCGAGGTATGTAGGGCCATTTGAGATACTGGAGAGGATCGGTCCTGTAGCTTATCGGTTAAGGTTGCCCGAGGAATTGAGTGGTGTACATGACACGTTCCACGTGTCAAACCTGAAGAAGTGTTTGGCAGATGCTAGCCTGCATGTGTCATTGAATGAAATTAAGGTTGACAAAACTCTTCGTTTTATTGAGGAACCTGTAGAGATTTTGGACCGTGAAATTAAGAGTTTAAAGCGTAGCAAAATATCACTTGTGAAGGTTCGTTGGGATTCAAAGCGTGGTCCCGAGTTCACTTGGGAGCGCGAAGATTATATGAAGTCTAAGTATCCTCAGTTGTTTGTTGATCGTGCTGATGAGTCGGCTAGTTAAATCTCGGGACGAGATTTCCTAAAGGAGGGGATACTGTGACAACCAAGATTTGAGCAGGTCAGTTTATACCATTAGATGTGGCTAAGAGTTCATTTTATGTGTTTAAGTGTGTGCTATGTGATTTTAAGTGTGCTAAGTGTGTTAAGTATGTGCATGATATCATTTTGAGGTGTTGGGCATCTCATTTTGAGTATGTTTGTGTTGGATTATGAGTATTCCATTTGTTCACGTTTAGTGATAATGGAAAGGATTGGCGTATTGCATGTAATGCTACGTCAATAGTTGGATGATTTAGCGATAAGCGTTTATGATAATCGTGGCATTTTAGAAATGAAATAAGTGAGTGAAATATGGAAGTTTGTGGCAAACTTTCTAAAAATGGAAAGTGGTTTGGTGAAATGAAAGTTATTTTTAGAAAGATTAGTAAGTAGCGTTTAAGTAAAAAGGTTTAATCAAATTAGCTTAAGTTTTTATAAAAATTTAAGGAAATAAAGTAAAGTAGTTAATTAATAATATAAAAAAAATGTATGCATATATAGGGGCGTCCGATTTAAGGTTTTAAGGAAAAAAAGTTATTTTCTTTTAGGCTTATTTGAGTTGGGCTAGGACTCAAAGAAACAATTATAAAACCAATTTGGCCCATCTCTTCTCCCCTTTTTCTTGTTGCAGTAAGATTTAAACCTCCCCCCCCAAAACCCTAAGAAGTTGTTTTTTTCATTTGTGGATCCAAGAGTCATTCAAGAGTGTGGTTTAGGTGTTAATCATCAAGGTAAGTGTGTTCAACCTAGTTTAATTAGTGCATTCATGTAACAAAATCAATGATGGATTCTAGGGTTTCATAAAATATAATATATTAATGATATATTATGATTGTAGTATGATTAGGTATTGATTTGGGTCATGATCATGCAATTGGTTAGGTTAGATTTGCGATAAAATCTTGAATTAGGATGAGCAGAATTTAAGGCTGTGTTTACGAGTGATTATCTCCATGATGGTAAAAGTTTTTTTTGTGTTTCTAGACTCTAAACAGTATCTCAGTGAATGTACTTTACAGAAAATCTGGCCTCAAAAGTTTTTAAGGTCGGGAAGTCATTCAAATGTTGTTTACCCTAAAAGTTGTCAAAACAGTAAATACGGGTCGGATTTAGGTCATGTTTATGAGGGTAAAACCCTAACATAAAATTCGAATTGAGCTTAGCCCTTCTATAGGAGTTTAGTTCTATGTGTCTATTAAAAATCCCCCCAATGAGAGCTTCTAATTTAGAGTCTAAGTATAGTTTTTAGGTCCAAACTTTTTAGTGTGCAATTAGATCCGAATTGGGACTGTTTTAAAGTTTGATTTTCTTAGGAGTACTTGTACATATAAATGGCTTTTGGAAATCCAAAGGTAGTTACTATACTCATAAATGAACATGGGTGATTTTTGGTATGAATTATGAGGGTCATTGAGTAAGGGTTTGGAGTACGTAAAGTCATGATAAAATGCTGCAATTTAGAGTTAATTATAAGTAACTAGTGGAAGGAGTTAATGAAGTGGTTAGGTTTGGGCATGGTGTCGGGGTGACCCATGAAGGTTAATTAAACCTTTAGACATCCATCATATAAGTGTTACATGTACATGAGCTTTTAGCTTGGTCACGTGTAACACATTTGTGTTTGTATTGTGTAGCTTGTGTGAATATTGTTTGGCAAGCTGCTTGTGCTTCAGGTGAGTTTCATAGCCCCTCTTTTCTTATGATTTTATTGGGGTGGAAATGATGCAAAGTATTTGGAAATATTTTGATTACTGTGATAATGTGTTGTCAAAGATACTTGGACTATACGTGACTATTATATGTTGTGTGCTACATGTTTTGTGCTATGATTTTAAGAATTGTAAACTAAGTCAGGGGGGATCACCTACGGGTATCCATGGCCTGTTTAGTGGAAGGTACTATGGCCTAGCGGGCAGGATGGTTACTTTGAGGGTATCCACGGCCAGGGGTAAGGGGGTAACCACAGGGACCTTGGTACGATTGAGACGTCTTATAAATCGTTACTGGGAAATCGTGTAATTGAATTGTATTTGATTGGATTGGTTGTGCATGCTAGCCGTATGATAGTTCATTTATTGTCCTGAAATGTTTTCTCTATTATCACAGTAATGTGCAGTTTGGATTTTATATCGTGTTTTAAACCTATG
This sequence comes from Tanacetum coccineum, assembly GCA_026074375.1. Taxonomy (NCBI): domain Eukaryota; kingdom Viridiplantae; phylum Streptophyta; class Magnoliopsida; order Asterales; family Asteraceae; genus Tanacetum; species Tanacetum coccineum. Next base: position 76,872 of record BQNB010009081.1, read on the forward strand.
ACTCTCACCAACTTTATGTTGACGTTTTTAAGCATCATTTTCAGGTGAGTATCGTGATGATAAGAAGGATGTTAGGAAGAGTGGCTAAAGAGACCCTAGGCTTTGCTTGTGGAGTTGTCTTTTCTAGTCTTTTTAGTTGTGACATTTGTTTTGCTTAATTCTTGTTTGTTGGAGATTGTTAGTATTTGGATCTTTTGTTTCGTGTATGACATTACTTTAGTAATGCAAGACTCCTTTATCTTGGGTTGGGTATTGTCATGACACATAGTGTCCATTTGATTATTTTCCTTCATTTAGATTTCTCTATAGTAGACACCGTTGTGTTGTGATGATATCCATAGTGTTACGCCTCGTGTTTTCGCCTAGGCGGGGTGTGATAAATATCCATTTTAATTTACTATATATATTTATGTAAGTAAAATAGTTATTTCATAACATCCTAATTTTAATTACAAACCAGTTCTAAACATATTGAATAATAGATTCAAAGAATCCGCATTAATCGTTTTAATGTGTCTCGTTCGAGACTATTAGAATTAATGTGAAAACCGATCGAACCAAATGATACCTTTCAATACCAATCAGTCCTTCTCATTCAAAATGGAAAGAATCCATATCAAAATAGACTAAACTGGTTTAAAATGAAATAATGCGTTGTACATTCCGTTTTGAATTTCATCAAATCAAGTAAGTTTATGAAAATGTGCAACAAATTAACATCATCCAATACATCGATCAACAAAACATGAACTGAATAAAATCGATCAAAAATTATGCAACTAATTAACATCATCTAAATCTAGCTACTAGTTGCATGTATAATCAGCTACATTATTAAACTAGCTAATCCACAATAACTAACTTCATTTAGTGATCAATAAAATAATTTTAAAAACAGCTTCATATATTATATCGATTTGAACGTATAAATGTAACGGATAAAAGATGATACCATAACTGTCATACGTTGTAGCCATGAGATTCTTAGCGTCATCAAAACATTCAGCAAAACATATCGATAAACTCGGATTTCCATCACCAACGACCAACGTCTCGGACCCGTAGGTATATCTTGTGACATGTTAATTTAACAACTTTATCTTTAGAGGCGATTCCTTAATTTGGATGGTAATTTCTTTGACTTTGATGATTGTAGTTCGGATCTTGACTTTACCTACGATAATTCTGTTCCTATCATTGACCATTCTAATTTCCTAAACTTAGCGAAGAATGTACGTAAGGTGATGCTCTTCGCAGATTCAATTGTGGTAGGGAAAACTTCCTAAGCGTCATCATTAGGATGTGTAAACTATGTATGTATGTAGAGCATTGAACATGCAGTGCACGGTGTGTGAAATATATATATCATAGGGGAGGTACTTATGATATAATTTGTTCATATATTTTATTTTTGTCCTTGTACATTTATCTTGACTTAACATTAGCCCTTATGTTTAAACATGCTTTATTTGTTAAGTGGTGAGAAGTGATTAAAACCACACATTTAAGATACAACGATTTGCATTAGATGTATTTCTATTCATTTAGATGCATCATTTTGAGTTTCAAAAGTTAATTTGATGTGTAGATGGTGCAAATTAATTTTTATGATTTCGGCACATGAAGAGGAACAAAAAACAAGATAAAAAAATGAAATGCATCTAATATACGTATATGCATCTAATTAAAAGCTACAAAAAAATTATGATGCGTTATAATGCATCTAAACCTTAGCCATGATACTTAAATAAGAACCAACGGACAAGAAGAATTGAAGAATAATAAAGATATAATCAAGAATCCAAACCACTACAAGATGTTTACGGATAGAATAACACCCTCTAAGTTGCAGGAAAAATAAGGGTTTGGGGCTTACAAAACACGAAGTTATGAGGCTATATTTATAGGCATAAGTTGAGTCGGTTTGTTCTGACAGCGTTAGGATTTTAGCGATGCCGTCGCCATAACATTTTTTCACCATCTCTTAGATTTTCTCGTCACGGTCACGTGGTCAGTTGAATCGTCAAAATCCGAGTTCGTATGAAGGAGTTATGATCAAAACAATATCTACTACTTCGCGCGCAAGTTGAATGATCATCTTTATCTAGTGACGCCATCATCCCGTTGAATCTTCTAGGGTTTCTTTAAGTTGGTTAGATCCTGACGCCGTTACCAAATTCCTGACGCCATCGCATTACAATCCAGACGGCGTCACCCGTATTTTTGACACCGTCTCCAGCCACTGTGAGCTCTTTTCTTCAATGACTTTGGTGTAGAGTTGTAATCTTGTCCGTTTTTTCTCTAAATGAGCCCAAGTCACGTGTATATCCTTGATGACCTCAAATAACGTTACTTTTATGGCATCATTTATCCCATGTAAATAACCCATTTTGTATAATTATTGCAAAGAATTGTTACTTAATCGTTTGTATTTGAACATTGCAGTAATTATGGAGTACTTGGTGAAGATTAGCAAAAAGGCACGCATTCTGGAGCTTAAACGAAGACATTTGAAGATTACTTTTTTGACATCCAATACGCCGTATCCATCAAGGAAGATACGGTGTATTTGTGCCTGCACTTCACTAAAGACCACAAAGGAACAAGATCCAATACACCGTATCCAAAAGAAGACTAATACGCCGTATTCAAGCTATGGAAATAAAATATTCTGGAAGATATTGAACGTGGTCCCTACTCCAAGAAACCCCCGATACGGCGTATTGACCTTAATCAATATGCCGTATCGACTATATTCTAGACCTTATAAATGGAAAACCTAAAAACAGGTTTTCAGTGTGCTAAATCATATTTTCGATACCTAAACCATAAAAGTCAATTTTCAAAAGAGAAGAAGAGCAGAAAAGGTCTTGCAACGTAATTAATTCCATAGGAAATAACTTATAATCTTCTATACTCTTGTAATCGTTCAGTTTTTGGTATCATTCGTTATTCGGTTAGTTTACCTTGGCTAAATTATTATCTTGTATTGATTATGAGTTTGAAGGATCAATCCCTTCGGTATTAGCCATTATTATGAGATCTCTGAATGTTTGGTTTGTTTATCTCGATAGCTTAATTTCTGTTGATTGCTTGTTTATGGTTTAACCCCCCCCCCCCTCCCCCCACCTCCAGTTTATACTTGTTTATGTACTTTTTGTATGCGCCTTCATTTAACTGGATTTAGTGATACGGGCCAAGTAATTAGTGCGGGATGGCTCTCTCCATATAGTTATTATTACATTCTAGAACCAACAGGATCACAAATAATAACCTATATTTGCCTTTAGAATGTGAGCATAGTTGGAAAGGCAGGTGACCCTTGGGATCAACGAGTACGTTCTTAATAAATTGGTAAAGACTTGGTTAGTGGACTACTAGTGTATGAATTGCCTTTAAGCAGTAAGTGGGTAAAGTCTCTATGAGCTAGGGTTTAACAAGATCACCATTGCTTTAATCCCTAAGATAGATTATAATCAGCAAATAAGGATGCTTTATACGGATACGTTTAATTGTGACAGAATTCTTCGTATCTAGGTCTTAGGAAGAAGTACCGCCTAAGTCTTAAGAATGATATGCCACCTCGAGATAAGTAATCATTGCACTAAATAAACAAACCAACTTTCTGATTGGATTAATAATTATTAATACAATTTTCTTATATTTGGCTAGACCGCTCTTTTATCTTCTGTTAATTTGCTTGCATGTGTTTTAGTGTCTTAAGTTGATTTTAGTCACCATAAAACCCGTGCCAGTCTCTGAGGCTGAAAACCCCATTATTCGTTAAATTTAGGATTAACATAGGTTTAGCATAGGTTTAACATAGAATAGAATTAACTTAGTCTAAATAACCAAAATATTAATAAATTGAAAGATTGTTTCTCGTTCTTAGTGATCGACATCCTACTTACCATGAAACTCCTATCTGACCGGGTACAATGCCCATTAAAATGTTATTTTTGGTAAAGTCGGCAAAATATAAATTTAAAACCTAAAACATAAATTATAACCACACAATGACACATCAAGTTTTTGGCGCCATTGTCGGGGAGTGAAAATTTAATCTTGATTTTTATTTGATATTTTGGTTTTTAACATTAGATTAGGTCTAACCCTTAGGATTTGTGTACAATTCTGTATATTTGTTTGTTTAATTGTTTATTATTTTAATTGTTTGTTAGTTTATTTGTTTTATTGTTCCAATACACTGTTCTGGTTGATAACCTGATACGACGTATCCACTTCATTTGGATACGGATATCAACTTTTCTTATCAATTAGGTATTGTTCAAAAGATTAATACGATGTATTTGGATCCATTGAATACGGCGTATTGGTCATCTGATACAGTAACAGAACTGGTTTTTTGCATTCGATTTCTGTATATCTGTATTTTCTTTCTCCTGAGCCTATCCTACTGATTGTTTATCCCTTGTTTCAGGTAGTGCATGACAAGGAGTTCAACTAAGGGGAATATTTAGCCTTTCAAGGAACAGAACGAGGAATTTAGATCATCTTAGGAACCTTTTCAAGGACAAGACCTTAAGTCTTGACAAATCAAGATCGCCTGAATTCAATCTATTTTTGATTTAGAAGAATATTCCAAGGAAGAAATCACAAAAACAATGACGAAAACCATGGAACAATACATGAGCAAAACTCGAGCTAACTATGGATCGGGAATTGCTAGGCCTAGAATCGAGGACAAAGATAGCTTTGAACTAAAAGGCCAATTTCTCAAAGAACTACGTGACAACACCTTTATCGGTTCGGATCATGAAGATGCGAACGAACACATCGAGAAAGTTCTTGAGATCGTCGATTTATTCCATATCCCTAATATAACTCAAGACCAGGTGATGCTTCGAGCCTTCCCTATGTCTCTAACTGGAGTCGCGAGTCGTTGACTAAGAAACAAACCATCTGGTTCAATTACAACTTGGAAAGATCTAAAGACAAAGTTTCTAAGCAAATATTGTCCACCTGCTTGAACTGCAAAAAAAGAAGGAGATCAACAACTTTTAGCAAGAACCCGATGAAACCCTTTACCAAGCATGGGAGCGATTTAAAGAACTCTTGATGAAGTGTCCTCAACACTATTTAACGGAGATGCAGCAGGTAATCTTGTTTTATAACAGATTGGATGTCTCAACTAGATAGATTCTTGATTCAAAAGGTGCCATACCGTCTAAGACTGCTACCGATGCAAAAGGAGCCATCCAAGAAATGGATGAATACTCTCAAAAATGGCACAATGGAACATCTAGGACAAGAAGTACTGAAACTTCTGACGGATTGGCAGCCATACAAGCACAACTTAATAATCTTGGAAGAGAAATCAAGAAGGTGGATGAAAAGGTTTATGTTGCTCAAATAGGATGTGAACAATGTAAAGGACCCCACTACACCAAAGACTGCCCACTCAATGAAGAAGGTAAAACCCTCGAAGAAGCTTACTACACTCAATTTGGTGGACCTTTCCAAAGAGGGGGATATAGAGCAGCAGCTTCGAGATTCTACCAGAAGAACAATGCAAACCCTCCGTATCAAGAACGAAGACAATCTGTGGAAGAAACCCTGAGCAAGTTTATGAGTGAATCAGCAAAAAGACATGAAGAAAACTCTGACATGATTAAAGAAATCAAAGCTACGACTGATGCTGCCGTATGAAACCAAGGAGCTTTGATTAAAACTTTGGAGATTCAAATCGGGCAAATAAGCAAGGTGCTACATGAAAGAGGATTTGGAAGCCTACCTAGCTCTACTGAAGCCAACCCAAGAGATCATGCCAAGTTAATCTCGACCAATGTTGAAGCTGATTCCAATCTGATACGCCGTATTAGATCACCCTAATATGCCGTATCCACCTCACAGAGCAGAAGACTAATGTTCGAGTCAATATAAATGACAATCCCATTTCCAAGTCTTCTAAATGATTGATGAGGTGTCATTTTATATGCCATTTCAGGGTCATTTAACCCCTTAAATCATGCAAATATGCCCAAATTATATGCTAAATCGTTTGTTTTTATGTTTTTAGCACTTGGATGACTTTTGGAGGAAATACACGTGACTTGGGCTCATTTGGAGAAGAAACAGACAAGACTAAGACTCTATACCAAATCCTTAAAGAAGTTATGCATACAGAGTGTGGAGACGGCGTCGCGAGTTTCAAGTGACGGCGTCAGGACGTTTGGCGTCAGAGATCTGGTGACGGTGTCAAAACATAGCCGACCTAATGAAACCCTAAAGATTTTGTGTCATGATATTGAGATGATCATTTCACTTGTGAGCGAATTACCAGATATTGGTTTGGCCATAACTCCTTCATACGAACTCGGATTTTGATGATTCAACAATTTAAAGAAGCCTACTCTAGCTATACTGAAGGCCAAAACCCCTGAGAGATATCATTAGGTCCCCAAGTCTTCCCCAATCTTCGACAACTGTATCATCACAAAAGCTGATACCAAACCACACGAAACACGCCCAATAAAATATGGATATATCAAATCCACCCCAAATTACGTCCTGTATCTAACTTCCCAACACCAGAACAACACATAAAAACAACTGAATTATAACGAATGAATCAAGACTCAAACGACTAACTGTTTACACCGAATTTTTTCTTTAATGACCCTCGTTTTGACAAGAATGATTGACGTACTTATGAAGAAGAGAATAGGTGAGTTGTATATGGGCCGAGAATTCCGTTGTAAGTGGATAAGCGACCGCGCGAATAAAGGCCCTATTTCTCTACATATCAATTAATTTTCCATACCCGTCTGAATAAGGAACAGATAAAGACTCAAGGAAGTTTTATACTTTAACCTTGCTATAATATAATTAAATGTTTGTTGCTTATGCGGATAAACTTGCCTCCCTTGCCTTGACTTATAGAAGCTATTAGCGTAAGTGTCCCAATGGCCTCTCTCGAGACACCTAAACCATAACCTTAAAGGTTATTAAGGTGAAAAAAATTACAAGCTCCATCCAACACTAAGTTATTTTTAATCATTTTGGCATTAGCAGATATACTGTGAAATATCCCAAAAGGAAAAATTACTAAACACAAAATATCATTGCTAGTAGGGTTATTATGGTAAATTTTTGTTTTTCCTTTGTAGACCATTGTATATAATTTACATGATATCTGGTCTTATGGCCCGACGAATGGAATGGTCAAAGTCCATATGATCCCTCTCGGAAGTTAACCATTTTTTTTAAATATCCACAAACCGCTCCATAGCTTAAAATTGATAATAATTCCAAAAGTAAAAGATTTATCTGAGTTTTTTGAGGGTAAAAGGGATGAGACAAAATGTCATTTTTTTTTATAAAGATGTTTAAACCATCCCCTAGTATGTTTCTTTTATTTCTTTGGGACTCATAATCATAAGAGGGTACTACTTATGATTTAGTTTGAGAAAGAAGAAGAAAAGGAAAACTTGATTTTTAGAAGCAAGGGCAAATGTGGAAGAAAGACCTTTTTCGGTGTTAAATAGATAATTTATACCCTTTAATATTGGATGATTACATATTAATAAATATACAGACAAACGAATCCTTAATGATTAAACCCATTAGAGAACTATCAATAAAGTAGATCCTAAGTGTTGATGAATTTTAATGCCCCTATAAAACGCACCCACTTGCCACCGCCAAACCGGAGATGGTAAAATTAAACATAAATGAGCTCCCCATGGATTTTGAACCCCCATAATCCAAAGACTAGGATAAAAAAAATTGGAACAGTTGACACACATTCGAAACCCGAAAGTGACCCCTTATATGTTGTGGACAGTGCCGAGAGCATAAAGGTGGTCTATTATATTAGATCGTTACGCTACCAACTTTATCACAAGTATATTTTTTTCAAATTGAGCATTGATAAGGGATTTTCCCTTCAGAAACTTATGTAAGAAATGCCCTAATTTGTTTTCAGTTGACGTATTTTTCCACACCAATGATAATTATGGCGTCCTCACGTTCTATTTAAGAAAAAGATGTCTCAGAGGGTTATTCTACATATACCACAAAACACAAAAACAAAAGACAAAGAGACTTAGAAAAATCAACAAAGGAAATGAACATAAAGTTCCGCAAACAGGAGGCTTTTTATGAATGTACCTAAAATTTCTTGCGCGGTCACAGAATCAAAATATTTTTTTTCCTGTTCTTGCAGCTGACAACTTCAATTTTTATTTGAGGAGTTAGTAAGTTTAAAAGAAATATCTAACTGAGAGATTAGGAATTAGCAGTCTTATGTCCAAATATGGTACCAAACACTGAGAAACTTATGGAAGCTTTCATCGGGGGATTACCCAGAAGTATTGAAGGAAATGTTACCGCTTCAAAGCCTCAAACTTTGGAGGAAGCCATTACCATAACCCAGAGGTTAATGGATCAGGTAACAAAGCACGATGCTGAGCAAGGAACCAATGATCACAAACGAAAGTTTAATGATAGAAGAAACAACAACAACAACTACCCCAATAATCATGACAACAACAACTACCCCAATAATCGTGACAACAATAACTACCCCAATGATCGCAACAACAACAACTACCAAAATAACCGTAACAACAACAATAACAACCGTAACAATGATTACCACCAGCAGCAAAATGGAAGGCAGGAAACCTTCAGGACTTATGGAAACCGTGGATATAATGGACCTCATCCCCTGTGTAGGAAGTGTACACTGCATCACACAGGACCTTGCACTGTCAGGTGTAAGAATTGTAACAAAGTAGGCCATCAGACCAGAAACTGTAGAAGCTAAGAACTTCTGTTTCCAAATATCACTCTATCACTCAACTAAATCTCGGGACGAGATTTCTGTAAGGTTGGGGGAATGTAACAACCCACAATTTTCATCACTGTAATTTCCACTTATATTATATTAAATACTACTTTTTCACGGGAAATTTTTTGCTTTATTCATTCCAACTATGTAACATAACTTACATAGCAAACTAAACGAGCCCACGCAACCTACCAATGCCAACTATATCTACGTTTATATCAAGTAAACGTCCTAATATGTCAAGTCTATGTTCTAATATCATTTTTACCAAATACGTTATCCGTTTAACGTACCATTTACAACGTTATTTCAAAACAAGCATTATACGTTAACGTTTATATCAAAACCCTAACTTCATGTAATGTTTACATACAAAATGAATGTACAAGCCTTCAAGCATATGTACAAGTGATTAATTCATAATATTTAAATCACATTTTCCCTCCTAAAAACAAAGTACAACTCATTTGAGCTCAATGTACAAGCCAATAAAGCATAGAATTCAAACTAGCTCATTTCCCTCCAAAATCTTAAGGATTTCGTACCACCTCTTTAGCACTAATTACAAGCACTCAATACATAATATTTAAACACTTTTCCCTCTCTAATCTCAGCTCCTACACTAACCCTAAAACCTAAACCCTAATCCTAAACCCAAAAACCCTAGCAAACCCGTTACACCCTTAAACTAGTTCATAGTTTTCAGAAATCTAATTCGTTGATAAAACATAAGATCTGGGAAAAATCAATAGGCTTTTGGTATTAAACAAAAATACTAGGTTGTAGCCCTATGTCTTGTGATCATTTTTCCGGTTGACTCAACCTGATTCGATGTTGGATGAATTAGTTATAGCCGAAATGGCAAAAGTGCGTAGATTCTGCACACCTGTAGTAAATGGTTGTTATCTCTAAATTTTTGTATAGTGACCTCTAAATATGTAAAACTAAAAGTTGTAGATGACTCAAATATCTAACCATGCTCACTGGTTTGAGCTTAATTAGAATTACGGTTTCTAAATGACAACCATTTTACCAGGACCGATGTTGGTTGTCCAAAAACAGCCATGAACTCGCCACTCCTAAACTACTTCTAAACCTAATTCTAAGCAAGCTAACACCTCAAGAACCTCAAGCACCATGACCTCACCACCACCTTCAGCACCCTACCACCTTTGTCATATACTTGCTCACCAAGAAAAACACTACCTTGTCACCACCCTTAATAACCAAACCCCATACACTCTCTACACCTTGCATAACTACATTCATACCCCCTTTAGTCATCTACCAGTACAGCCCTTACCAACAACACCAAGTTTTACATGGTCATACTATCTCATACTTGTCCCTAAGTCTTTCTCATACACTAAATAATACCAAAAATAACACATACATTTTCAATTCACATCAAAACTTCATATTACCTTAAGTTAGGACTAAACAAGTCAAGCCAAAGCTCCAGCAGAATATATTAGAAGATACCAACCCTTAAAGCAAGAATCAAGAATGAGAAGCTGTTGAAACTCGTTTTCCTGGCGTATACGAAACCCGAAACCCTAATTTCAACCCATTTTCAAGCTTGCAAGTCCTCACCTTGTTCTATAAGCTTTTACTTTGTTTTAGATCTTTCATTAGCTTTATTAGATCATGTGTAAGTCCTTTGTTCAAGCCTTGTACCAAAAAAACCATACGGTTTGGTTTTCCTAAACCAAACGAACCCGTTTTGGATTTTTAAGCTCACAAGCTCTTTCTATAAGCTATAAGCTCGTAAACTTAACTTATTTTAGCTTATTCTAATAACAATGAATGCAAAATTTGATTTCTAAATCAACACTATCATATTATTTTATGCCTAAATTCCAATATTTTCATGCAAAGGGGTATATATTGTAAATTTTTGAAACTTATAAAATGAGGGGCTGAAATTTTAGTTATTCTAAAGTTAAACTTCAAGGGTTTGTTTTGTCATACTTGAAAATTAAAGGTTTAAAGATTTTAAAAGTTATATTAAAAGGATTAACTTTGTAAATATATATAAACCAATGGTATATATTTCCAATTTGCATAAAATGTAATATTTTTATTTAAATATTATAAGACTCGATTTTATTAAAACCCGACACATTTGTCGTTATCATTCGTCGATCGAAACACTATA
>BQNB010009082.1:12784-44188 GCA_026074375.1 Tanacetum coccineum
AGAAAAGTGTGAGCATGCCGGTCCGAAGGTCACAACATCACATGGAGGCAATACTTCACAACAAGGATGATTAAGAGATTTACTGTGGCTGATGATCTCAAAGAAAGCTCAAAGATCACACAAGTCTAAGGAACAAAGCTCAAGGACCACTACAAGATGTACAATGAAGTCAATAAATGAAGAATCAAAGTATACGAGCTAAAGTCAGAAGAACATCTCATAGAATGCTAAAATTCAAATTGTGTTTTCTGGGGTGACCTCCCTTAGGGGGAGATTGTTAGGATTAAGAAAAAGACTCGGTTACCCCATGTATTTTCATGTTTAGCATAGCTCGTAGTTTTATTAAGTAATCGTATGATTTATGGTGTAGGTCGAGTCTTTACCCACTGTAAGCCCACACCATAGCCCGTTTTATGGGGCATTTTTGTAAGAACTATTTAAACCCTCTCCACACATGGAGAGGGGGTTGGAAAAATCATTTGACACACACAACTTAGTGTGTTTTTCTCTAGTTCTCTCCCAACCATTTCTCTCTCTCTAACTTTCTCTCTCTAAGATCATAAGTGTGTGAAATTGGGAACCTATAGTTCGTCTTGTAGCAAAGGGTTATACTCAACTCTATGGGGTTGATTATGAAGAAACGTTCTCACCCGTCACTGACATTAGAGCTATTAGGATTCTCATATCTATAGTGGCATACTATGATTATGAGATATGGCAAATGGATATAAAAACAGCCTTCTTAAATGGTTATCTTGATGAAGACATTTATATGGTGCAACCTGAAGGTTTTGTTGATCCTGATCATCCCAGAAAAGTATGCAAGCTTCAAAGATCCATTTATGGTCTTAAGCAAGTATCAAGAAGCTGGAATGATGAGGAAATTGTAACACCCCCATTTTTACATATAGCAGCGGAAGCTAATCTGGGGTATTACTTCAAAGTACAACAGTCATAATCATAGAAAACGACTCAAAAGAGACGTTTTTTTAAAAGATACGTTATCATTCATTTAAAATCAGAGTTTTACAAAGGCATGTCCCAAAAATTAGTTACAACAATGTGAATGATACCAGTTTTTAGCCACTTCAAGTACATGCACTCCGTGCCGCAAGTTGCTCTAATTACTGAGAGTATCCATGTAAAAGTCAACCAATGGTTGAGGTGAAATCATAGGTTTGATAATAGTTGAATACAAGTCATAGTGTTAATAATTGTACAAGCACAAATATTATGAAAAATTTGCATTGTGAATTTGATGTTGGTATGTTGTTATACACTCGGTATCTGTACTATTGCAACGAAGGCCAATCTATCATGAAAAATGGTACAGTGTATTATTGCGTTAGGTTCTTGTTTGGTCTGTTTGGACTAATTTGGTCTTGGTCTAAGCTATGGCACCAAATGCATAGTGTATATATATACCTAAATGAAGTGATATATATATAGGAGAGATAATGGCCCTCGGTGTAAGTAATTGCCATATACCTATGAAATTCAAATATAGTGTGTTTGGTTACCTATCCGGCTAACACAAACAGGATTCGTCAATCCCGATAGATCTATCCATAATATTTGCGTTCACCCGAAAATGATTAATGGTCCATGATAATGAGGGACTTTTAGCATATAGTAACTTAGACATTAGTCGTAATGGTATATCAGGATAGCATATAATCTAGAAAAACACTTGTAAATTTTCAATAAACTTTTTTTTTTTTAGCACTGTACCCCCCCCCCTCCAGCTTTATGAAAGAATTAAAAGATATTAAAAGTGAGGCTATAAAAGACTCACTAAGTCTTTGAAAAAGTAATCATCATTGTTATAGATACATAGGTATTGTAATAGCGTTTGTAACAAGCATGTGTCCCCCTGGGGTTTATAAAACATGTAAATGAGTAAAGGAGAGGTTATGAATCTTACCTGATAGGTAGATATAATAAATATTCCAAAATGAAAGTTGACAACCTTATTACAATCTTAACGGGGGAAGGTTGATATAGCAAAATGATAGTAAACAGCCACGTCATGCAACTGAGTAATATGTCAGTCTTAGGAAGATTGTTACTTTAGAACTTTGGTTCTAAGAGTTATGAGTTTGATTGGAAGTTTGGAATTATTGTATCACCGTTTGGGCCATCATAATTCAGAAGTATTCCAGTAAAATGGTTTGAGGAGCTAGGGCACTTTAAATCGTAAACCAACAATCAAGTCAGAAACGTAATACCAAGATGAAACTCCTTAATATGAAGCTCCCTAGTATTGTGGTACAATAGAGATCTGGGGCATGATTTCTAAAGGCACATTGATGATGAATGATATTATGGTTATAACATAGTGGGTTTTAGCGTTTTATCATTATTCTAGAAAAGTTAAGGCACGTCAAGCGTTAATTAAAGTTATGTCTTGTAATGTTTTGAATATAGTTTTATACTTTTTCAAAATGTTACAGTTTAGACCCTTGAGAATGAAAAATGGCAGAATATACCCTTGGAGTTTTCACTTTTACGAGTTTGGTCCTTCAGGTTTAAAAGATTTACAAATAAACCTTGCACTTTGAAAAGTGACATGATAGACCCCTATAGTTATAACTTTGATAAAATGACATTTTCAGTCCTTTTAGTTATAAGTTTCAGAAAGTTACGATATATACCCCTTGCATGGAATACTTTTGCAAAACAAATCCAAAATGCCATGCAAGCTTATTTTAAGTTTCTAAATGATATTAGCAGGTTATAGCTTGTAATATATGCTAAAATATTAAAGGTTTACATAACGACAGTTAAAATATGATTCGTTAAGCTAGGCCGCAAAAGGTTAAATTAGGTTTCAAAACATAAACGCGTAGTTTTTAAGATCAAATTCCTTCAATAATCAATAAAATGGTTATATTAACATTAAATTACGCATGTTAGATAGATTATAACAACCTTTAGGCCCTTATACCATTTAGTTTGCGAAAAACACTACAAATTAGTTTGGGTGTACGGTTTTGGATCCAAAATGGACAAAATGACGGAATTGAGTTATGAAACTTTAACAAGAGTTTATTTAGGATCATATGAACATTATAAGAGTGTAGGAGCAGAAGTGGAACATCCAAAACCTGGGTTTGAGCTTTTAGCTTGTAAACGGGTCGAAATCGGGACTTTTAGCTTCATACGCCTAGAATAACGACTTCCGAGCTTATTTTCTTGGTTTCTTTTACTTCACTTCTGTACTTGGAGCTTCTTAAGATCTCTTAGAATACATATTGAGCAAAGGATTGCTGCTATGATAGGTTATAGAGGAGGAAGTGGGGGATGCTTTGAAATGAAGAGTATGTGCCTCTATTTATAGTGTTGAAGACCCTTAGAGGCCAAGAAACTTTGATAACCAGGTTAGGACACATGGGGGGTGATGTGGAGAGGCTAGGGGCTGAGTAAGGAAGGCTATGGTGCAAGGTGGAAGCTTGTGTGAGGTGTTTTGAGTGTTGTCGGTGGCACGGCTGAAGTAAGCCAACAAGGCCATCATGTGGCTTCATTTGAGACCAAGAAATGGTCATAGCAGGTGGGTAAGCTGCTTAGGAACATAGAGGTGCTTGTCATTGAGGTGCTTTTGTGCAAAGGAGAGTTTAAAATGGGTAATTTTGCAAGAAAAGGGTTCACGGGTTCAAGTGAAGTGGGTTAGGGCTCGGATTGAGTTTTTAAGCTTGGATTTCGTGTACATTGATCATGAAATGATAGAAATATGTTCTCAAGGTTTGTATCAAGGATTATCAATGAAAATTGATAGGTGGTTTGGGTTAAAATGGGTTGAAAATGAATGAATAAGCCGCGGGTCATTTTAGGGTACATTAGGGTTTCATTAGGGTTTTCAAGGCTTATAACTTTTGTACATTGCTAGGAAAATGATAGATGATGGATTGTAAACTCATTTTATGAGTTTACAATGGCACTTGATTGATTGTTGGAGGTTTAAATGGTTAAAAACGAGTAAACGGGTCAAATGTTCCATTTTGGTACGTTTAGGGTTTCTTGGATTCATTTTGTGTATAATTGAGATGAAATGATGAAATGATGATTGTATATGATTAGTAATGTTGTAAAGTAAGTTATTACAACTTATTTGAGGGTTGGTTTAGGTTTATGATGGATAAAAACGAAGAAACGGGTCATAGTGTAGTATTTAACTTGGGTTAGGGTTTCTGACTTGGATTTCTTGTAATTTCATGAAATGAGGATGAATATGGATTGAAAATGAAGTGTATGACTTGCTTGTAACTTGTACTTGATGGGTTGTACAAGATTACTTAGGAAAACGGAGTTAAAATGGCTATTTTGGATATCATGCATTAATGACTTGTACATTATGTATTAAAGACTTGTACCTTTCTTTGAAGAGAATGTATATTCATATGAGATGTTATGTTACTTGTACATATGCTTTAGTAGCTTGTACATTCACTTTAGATATTAACCCTTCATGGAATTTAGGGTTTAGAGGTATATGATAACGGTTTAAAGCCCGTTTTGATATAACGTTGCGAATGGTACATTATATGAGTAATGAACTTTGTAATAATGATATGATGATATTGACTTGACATGTTATGATGTTTGCTTGACATATATGTAGATTGGATGGCCATAGATAGGTTGCGTGAGCTCGTCTACTTTAGTTATGCAAGTTACATTGCATATTGAGATATTGGTAATGCAAGTAATGTAATAAAGCGAAAATTTCCCCGTACAATTGTGATCATAATAAAATAGGTTGATTTTGCATTTGATGAAAATTTCGGGTTGTTATAAAATCAAAAGGTTTGGATTTACTCAAAATTTTAATGAGCCATGTGTATATCAAAAGGCTAGTGGAGTAATGTTACATTCCTCATCTTATATGTTGATGACATAATAATCATAGGAAATCACATTCCAAGTTTACAAAGTTTAAAGGATTATCTTGGAAAGTGTTTTGCTATGATAGATTTGGGAGAAGCAGTATTTATTCTTGGAATAAAAATCTATAGAGATAGGTCGAAGCAATTGATTAGACGTAGTCAAAGTGCTTACATGGATAAGATCTTGAAGAGATATAGGATGGATAATTCCAAACGTGGTCACATCTACATGCAAGAAAGACTTGACTTGAACAAAACATAAGGTGCTTCAACACCTGAAGAGGTGAAGCGTATGCAAAATGTACATTATGCTTCGGCTATGGGTTCCATTATGTATGCTGTAAGATGCACTAGACATAATGTTGCATTCGCACAAAATATAACAAGCCATTTTTAACAGAATCTTGGTGAACCTCACTGGACTACCGTAAAAAATATTCTTAAGTATTTAAGAAATACTAAAGATATGTTCTTGGTTTATGGTGGAAATCCGGAAGCTGAACTTCGAGTTGATTGCTATTGCAATGCTGGATTTGAGACCGATATAGATGATATGAAATCTCTGACAGGATACGTTTCGTTTTGAACGGAAGCGCAGTAGACTAGAAAAGCTCCAAGTAAAGTACTACTGCAAAGCCAGCTACATAAGCTGAATTACATAGCTGCTTCAGAAGCAGAGATGGAAGCTGTTTGGATTAGGAAGTTTATTTCAGGGCTTGGTATAGTACCAACAATAAACGAACCAATTAAGATGTTTTGCGACAATTCAGCCGCACTTCTTTTCGCCAACGAACCGGGGGTTCAGATGGGCGCCAGACACTACCATAGAAGTAACCTTCTTAAAGTTCACACAGATAACAATCTAGCATATCCTTTTACGAAGGCTTTACCTAAAGGAAAGCTTACTCAACATGCTAGGAGCATGGGACTTCGTTTAGCTAGTAGTTTCATGTAGATCTGTGTTTAGTATTTGGATAAGGGATGTTTGAACAATTTATTTTATGATAATGATACTTGGTATTTTTGTTATTTTTATCTTAAATTGTGTCCTATATTTGCATGTTTAAATCCGTGAATAATAATAGTTATTATTCTAAATTAATCCGTTGTCAATTAACAATATGAGAATATTGTTAAATTAAGACAATTCTGAGTGATTGGTGATATTGTTGATATTAAAGATGTGTCCACCAAACTCAGATGATATTCATAAGATGAATATCGGATTTCTCCAACACAAGGATATTACTTTATGGATCGTCTTCATCAACCTTGTAAGTGATTTTATTTACATAATCCTTAGACTTGAGATGCAAATAGGTCTTGCATATGTGGATAATCTTTCTTGATCTAATCTAAGTTATCCTGAAAAATGGATAACTAATAAGGGCTATTTCAGAAGTGATTTTGAAACATGATGACTAGGCACTTGTAATCAATATAGAATTTGTTCTTTCAAAAGTTGAAGAATGATGCCACTAGGCCTCTCGTAGAATTAATCAGATGTGTGTATGGCCGTACCCGAAAACTCATGAAGACATGTCTCATTTATTTTCAGTAATCTTGATTGGTTACATATACGAGAAACAGAATCGTTAAATAATGGAATGACATTGATCCATATCCATTTTTAACACGGTATCGGAAACAAAGGGATTGTAAATTCATAAATCATTTTGTCCGTGTTTTGAGAAACCACACTCGGATATTTCTGGGAGCATTGGCGTGTTGCTAGACGCTTACCAATGTTATTATATAATTTATACATGTCCAAGTGGGAGCTGTTGGAATATGAACAAATATAAATTATATATGTCCGGGAATTATTTGAGCCTAAGGGGACGCACACGTTAATATGTAGAACAATGTATTTAATATATTAATGTAATATATTAATTAGTGTTTAAACAAACGATCGTTAAAAGTTTAACAAGAATAAATATTAGTCGTTAATAGTTAAAGGACTAATATGCAAAATCGGGAAAAGGAAAAGATTTGGTTTGTCCCCTCTTTCCTAGCCGGCCGAATATCTCCTTCCATATGGAAGGAGATTGCTTGCTTTTTCACCAAGATTGTAAGGGCTATAAAAGGAGGTCTTAGGGTGTTTTGTAAATCATAACTTGAAACCTAAAAAACCCTAAATCTCTCCCTTGTCTTTCTTTGTGTTCAACCGGCCCCAAACCCACAAAAGGGTTTTGTTTTTCCTCCTCCCTGTCGTGTGATCAAACAAACAACTCTTTAGGGTTTTTGTTTTATGACTTAATCTCAAGAAGGTGTTTCGTGTGTTGATTGATTCAAAGACGAAGAGATCATTTGGTTAAAAACTATTAGTACTAGCATACACATTGTTTGCTAAGAACGTATTGTGTGTGAATACTTAGAGAGGTCATTCTTTTGATCTTGGTGGTTTCGCGTGGTATTATACACACGCGTATATTGAAGACGGTGTTACGTTTATTGCTATAAGCAGTCTAACGTTCCTTACTAAAGGTATATATCTATCTCTTGTTAATTACATAATTCTATACGTGTTTGATCTTTCCGCTGCGTACTCGTGATATGTTTAATTGTTAATTAGATCTAAAATCCCAACACTTCTTACAGTCACAACTTGACTATAAACACAGCTAAACTACGTACAATTCAGATAGTCATTTGCTTTTTCCCATCCAAAATAAAAATTGACCAGTTACTCTCTATTTGTGTGTTTCGCATGTTGTAATAGGTTTTGTTTTCCATATTAAACTTTCATGAAATCTTAGACTAAAATAGTGATCAAGGTGATCAGCCATGGTCACATTTAAAAGCCCACAACACGGAATCATAGGTTAACGGTTTCAACGTTAGTTGCATACCAAGTCAGCCAAACATGTCCGTTGTTTATCGATTTCATTATTTGCTCACATGTACCAGTCTACTCTTTTGGACAATAAACAAACCATCACTACCTGGTTGCTACATCAACCTTTTATGCAGCTTATAAACACATCATACAATTCTAACTTGTATCACTATTCAAATACAATAAATAAATTGCACTCATAAGTAACTACTGTACGTGAGTTAAACCTTCAAATTTTGATTATATAAACTTTAAGATGACGCCTCATCTGATCACAATACATCATGCCATCATACAATTACTTCGGCAATAATTTAGTAAGACGTTTTTAGCGATTGGAATAATTTCACAAGACTGGTTTTCTTTTTCCTTGGAAAAACTAATTTTCCAGCACTTGTTTTTCTTCTTTCACAAAAGTTAGTTATCACATTTGTTTTTCTCATTCTTAAATATTTGTTGAATAACGGTAGTGTAAAATCTATGTTTAATATCAAGACAATTAACTTTCATAAGTTGTCACTATGCCAATGATACGAAAACAAATGGAATTTATTAAAGAAAATACGATTACACTAGAATTCAAAGCAAAACCAAACCAACAAATTATTCAAAGGCGCTAGCCATCATGCTTAACATAAAACAAGCTAGAAAACGAGTCACTATTAAAATTATCATGCCGCGAAGTTATCGTCATCGAGATGAACATGAGCCACACGGTCCGCTATTTCACCATTCACCACATTAACATCATCATTTCTGGACTTCACTTACGAGCATAGTGACCCGTGTTCCCACAAACATGACATTTTCCGGTTCTCTTTGACAGTCTGGTCTTCTTGAAATTGTCACGATTCACACCCAAATTGAATTTCGTTGGACCGTTTCGAGAACCTCTCTTCGAAGAGTTCCCGACTTGCACATGATGAACAGTAGACCCATTATTCACTTGTTTATCTCTATTCCTAGCTTCTTCCTCAATGCGAAGATGCTTCAAGAGATCATATAACGAGTAATCGTCTTTCTTATCTATCAACTTATTCGAAATGTCATTCCATGATGGTGGTAGTTTTGAAACAATAGCACCAACTTGTAGCATTTCAGGAATGAGAATAGAAAGTACATTCAACTTGTTAACAAGAATTTGGAGTTCATGCACTTGCTCCAAAATAGGTTTCTCTTCAACCATTCAAAAATCAAAGAATTTAGAAATTAAATATCTATTAGTACCTTTTTCCTGTTGCTTGTACTTAAACTCCAAAGCACTACATAACTTTCGTCGGTCGGTGATAGGAAGCAGAAAATTCTATACGCATGTCCGAAAGGGATTTCTGATGGACACAACATAAGGGTCTCATACTGAGACCTTACGAATCATCCTTTGCTTCTCGAGCTCTAGAACTTCATTCGGATCAACTTCTTGTCCTTCAGTGGCAACGGGATTGGCTGGAATTGGAGCCAACAGTGGATCGAGAACATAGAAAATCTTGAGAATGATCAACAAGAATTTCATTTTGTCAGCCTCATGATACGAAGATTTGAGGACGATGCTCCTGCTTCCATGGCAACGACTATAAACTTTAAAGAATGTTGTATATCAGTTAAGACTAATACCAAACTGATAATAACACCAACGTAGCTCGAACAACACCAACGAAATACACTGACAACAGCAACAAACACGTACAACTATAGGCCTGCAAATGGAACAAACAAAGCTAGAACGTGCTGCACGGGAGGTCCCTGTCCTTTAAAGTTTATACGACAGCCCGCATGAGTTTGTTGCAAGCCAACAAGTCGTACAACTCAAGATTAATGCAGACACGGTGTTGGTGTTACAGCATCAACTGTTAACAGCACAATGCAAATGCGGTAGGGAGAAAAGGGCTGGTGAATCACAAAGAAAATAGTTGCTGATGTTGGTGTATTTCAATGAGGCTCTCCCATGCACTATCTATAGGGAGTAAAAGCCATGATGTGATCAGTATAACCAACCGATATTTTGGCCATGATAAGTCCCTAAAAATCAATGATCATGGGAGAAGAATTCAAAATTCACTTCTTAAACCGTTAACCCCACTTTTAGTTTACCTGGTCAAAAGCACCACTAGCCTTATCAAGTCAAACTATATTAGCAACAATTTATGACTCACGTAATTCTTCCATATAAAAAGGTTGATGCGTCTTGGAATTGTACATAAAGCTTTTGCACTAGCTACATGTATTATAAGTTAACTTAAAATCTTTTGTTCAAATGATAAGTCTTATAAGACCCCCACCATTCTCATACAACACTAATAACTTTATAATAGTGTTAAAGATTATACTTATATACTCAATTCCTTACATAACTTTCTCTACCTTTTATATATTTCCAACATCACTTGCATGTTGAACTGAGCAGGTTTAGACAAAGCTTCTTCTTACCCACTTTGAACTACAAATCTTGAGTTTAAACTCTGTTTTGAGTTGCTGATTCTCATATTCCCATTAGTCTAAGGTGGTGTTTAGCTTGTTGTATAAGAAAGATTTTGTATACTAGCGTATGGGAAAAAAAGAGTTTAGGAAAAAAAAAGTTGCTCTTAAAATCCCACCCGTTAGCTACAACATAGATACTAACAAGGCATCGATTGAACAAAAACCCTCGACTAATTGTTAGAACCAGGCATAATCATACCAGGGACCAATATAATTGGTACTTTATTAGATTAGTACTACTTTTGTTTCAGATTAGTACTACTTTTGTATTAGAAAAACTATTTAAGCAGATTGTTCTGTTGAATTTGACATTTTCAAGAAAGTCGCTTCTATATTACTCTATATCCTAAAATGCATCACGCATGGCAAAAGAACAACAAAATTGGGGGTGGAGAGCTTATTTAATCCAACTGAAGGCACGGCCCATAGGTTAAGCCTAAGAGTTTTAACCTCTAGTTCTTATATCTTTTTACTTCTCTCCTCTTTCTAGATATCATAAAAAAAAAATGTTAACAAAACCCTTTAAGTTTCTTTAAACACAACATTACCAGACTTTTTATATAATAAATTTTATTTATCAAATATCTAACAAATACGTACCAATTTTTTAAATGCAAAATATATTAACACAAAGGCCTCTTGATTACGAACAAAATTAACCCAATATTGATATGCTTCAGACTAGAGGTGCAAAAAAATCGGTTAAAACCGGTTTCCGGTTTTTAGAAAACCGGTTTTAAAATAACCGGTTTTTCTAATAACGGGTTTCGGTTTTTTCTTCTGTCGGTTTTTTCAGAAATCGGTTTTTTTTCCAAGTTATAAATGCTCGAGAAATATCGTTTTATTTCGGTTATAAACATTTTCGTTATCGTTTTTCTCACTTAACCGGTCGGTTTTTTGCGTGGTTATAATTGTTCGGAATCGTTTTATAACCGTTTCAAGTATTCTTTTTCGGATTTAAAACTTCGAACAGTTATTTTCAAATAAACCTTGTTTAATTATCAAACATTTAATTAACACAATATACCGGAACATACTAAACAAATGACAATCAAACGTTTTATTTGCACCGGAAACATACTAAAAAAAATACCAACCATAACTTTTATTTAAAGCAATACAAATTATACAACTAAAAATATATAAATACTAATACATTTCGAGCTTCGGCATGGCCATCACCCGAAAAATATATAGAGGGATTAGAGAAATTAAGAGATATAAAGAGTAGAATTTAGTGAGTGTTTAGTGATGTTTTTATTCAACCCCAACACATACATGTATTAACTACCAATTCCAATGGCTTAAAATCATCAAAAAAAAACAAAAAAAACGGCTATGTTACCGTTTGAAAATTTTTATAAAAAAACCGGTTAAAATCTGGTTTTTTTTAAAAGGTATATAACGGCTAGTGTTGACCGGTTTTTTTAACCGGTTAAAACCGGTTTTTTTTAACGGATATAAAAAAATAAAAAAAATAAAAAATTGAAATAAAAAAATAAAAAACCGGTTAAAACCAGTTATTTTAAAAAACCGGATAAAACCGGGAGTACTAGAAACCGTAAAAACCCGGTCGCTATTAAACACCAAAAACCGTGTCTAATAACCGGTTCCGGTTAAAATAAAAACCGATTTTTAAAAACCGGTTCCGGTTTTTTGGACCGGTTTTTAAAAAAACCGGTTCCGGTTTGCACCTCTACTTCAGACGTGCGTAGCATTTTATAAAAAATGTTTAAGTTTACTATTTACGTCTTTTTTATACAACAAACTTTATTTATTAAATATATCTAACAAAAAACGTAGCGACTTTTTTAATGAAAAATATATGGACATAAAAGCCTCTGGATTACGAACAAAACGAGCCAAATATTGATATGTTTCAGTCATGTGGACGATTTTATTAGAAAAGGTTGAATTTTATTATATGTTTTTAGAAAGATAAAAAAAAGATTAAAAAAAACTTTCAAAACACACCCTTATTCTGTATGATAATTTTAAAAAATACCTTACAGTATATATAAAAATTAATGAAAGCACAAATTGGGTACACCCTCATTTACCAATACTGATGATTCAACTATCAATTTTCTTCGAAAAACAAATAAAAATAGCCTTGCTGCAACGCGCGGGCATCATTTTTTCTCGTATATTGTGATGTGAAAAAAAATTGGCCCATTAAAAGCCCAAAAGCCGGTCAACAAAATTCCAGCCCAAAATAAATAAATAAATAATTTACATAACGGACGCTCAACTTTTAACTATTTACGACTTTTTTATATAATAAACTTTATTTATCAAATATATAACATATTTGTACCGATTCATTCAGATCAAAAAAATACCCACGAAAAGATCTTCGAATTGCGAACAAAACGAGCCCAATATTGCAATGCTTCTGACATACGTACGATTTTATATAAAATGTTGAAGTTTAATATTCCGTAATTTGTTAAAAAAATGATCAGTGAAATAAAAAACATGTCCTTACATACAAGTCAGCCCCGCCGCAACGCGTGGACAGATTTCCACTCAATATTCATTCGAAACATATTCGCGAAAAATTATGCCCCGCGGCAACGCGCGGGCTATGTAACCAAATCGCACAAAAACAACCCATGCCGCAACGCGCGGAAGGTCCAGCTCTTATGCAATCAAAAACCGCCTTACGCTAGCCAAAAAAGATTAAAAAATATATTTATAAAAAAATGAACTTCCCGCATCAACGCGCGGGCAATCATGCTTGTATAAGAACTAAAAATGGTTCAACTGGGCTTGGGTTGGGTAACTATTCTTAAAGACCATTGATGGGTTGGGCTCAGGTTGGAGGGTCAACCCAGCCTGGTGCATGGTCTAGACTGGTGGGTGGTGGCTAATAAAAAAGGGGACCATCAAAAGTATGTATATAATTAACAATAGCTACCATAAACATGGGCTTGACCCCAACTATTAATGTCTAACCAGAAATCATGTCCACCTGTTCCATAAATTAAATTCATCACTAACAAAATCAACTACTACTTGAAAGCTGTCTGTTTCTATGACCTTCACCTAATACACACTCACACATGATCATTATGTATTACATTAATTTCATCATACCGATTTGTCTATGATTAAAATTATCTCAACATCCATCATAATCCATTATACAAACATGACATGTTACAATGTTACATGACATATCACTGATTCAAGCTCGTTCAAATGGCAAAATGAAACGTCCTAATGTTATATGTTTAGCATCTCTCCAATATGGTTTTCGGGATTACAAACTAACATATAACAAAGAATGAAGTTATCACAAACAACAAAAATAATAAAAACAGAAGAAAGATCAATGCCAGTAAGAAGAACATAAGAAACATGAATAAAGATATAAGCACATAAAAGGTATACTCAAACTACACATATTACCATTGTTAATGACCATTGTCCTGAGCGTGATTTCTCCTTGAACACAGGATAACATAAAAAAACAAACTTTATAATGATTTTTTTCTTCTTCATATTTTTACCCTTTTAGACATTTGCAGCTCAAGCTTGTGCCCTGCCCAGAATTTCAAGGCCTTCAGTCCGACAAGACATGATTTTGCGAAACACTTCTCTCAGTTGGCGCTCCAATGGGTCTAATCCATTCTTAAATGTGTTACAAACTAAAGACATTTCTTTAACACCAGTTTGCACTTCTTCCTTCTGTTCTTCAGTCAATGGAAACTGGTTAACAGAGTCAACCAAATCCATGATTACATGAATCGACTGTTCCATTTGGTGTATCTCT
Organism: Tanacetum coccineum; assembly: GCA_026074375.1. Classification (NCBI taxonomy): domain Eukaryota; kingdom Viridiplantae; phylum Streptophyta; class Magnoliopsida; order Asterales; family Asteraceae; genus Tanacetum; species Tanacetum coccineum. The sequence continues at coordinate 26,763 of BQNB010009082.1, forward strand.
TTTAGCAGCCCCACGCTATTCTTACGCTCACGTTTCTTGGATTCATCCATAATCCTGATATGAAGCAAATTTAGAGGAGTTCCCCATGAAAATTGTCTTGGTACAGTAAAATTAACTTGAAGACTTCTATCTTGACACGGGATTGCAGCGACTAAAGCCCATAACACAAACATAAGGACAAAACCCATTGTGTAAACAACATTAGCTAAGCCATTAGTAGCAGAAATTTCATGCGATTTAGGCGGGATTAACCCGTTAGCTATCAATTGAAGCTGCTTACACGCTGACCATGAATTAGGTACACTCCACGATAAAGACCTCGAATGTCCTGGTTTCTTTTGATGGTCTTTCCCTTTATTTGGGCGCCCAAAAGATCGGTTTCTATGAGAAAACATAGAAGCAGACTCTTTATTATCATCAAGCATGACTATAGCTAAATCAGTTAAAGCCTTTTTAGCCCTTCTAAACTGTCCTTCAACTATAACATTCCTCGATTTTGACTCTAAAGCATTCGAAACAATCTCTAAGTGTTTATGCCAAAGCCTAATCTTTTCAATCCCATCACGAATAGCATTACATATATCAAGTGCCCTAATACTCCTATCAAAAAACTCAGTCACAAACTTATCCAAAGGCGGTTTAGCAAGATCAACCTTGTTTTTCGACAGAGCAACATTAAAATCTTCTTGACAAGCCATAAAAGCATCTAATAACTTAGTTACCCAATCAAGCGACAAAAGCTCATCACCGGAACTAGCAGAAAGCGTACGGAACCGCCTAAAAACTTGATGCTCAAACGACCCGAGTTCACAATGATATCCGGTACTAGAATCACCACCATTAACATCCATTGAATGAACTTGATTATGATCATTCCCAATACCCATAATCGATCTACGAAACGTCCCAAACGGCATCGAATAACCACTTGTGGTAGGCATATCAATACTTAGCACACAAATATCACCCACAAATCACCAAAAAACCCCAACAACACAAATCAAACTCATAATCTCACACCCATATCAAAGTACTAAACTTTATCCAAAAGGGTATCATAAAGAACCCATTAAACCTGTAAATCAAGCAAATTCTATATAAAAAACATAACCCATATGCAATTCAACAATCTAAACAAAACCCATATCACAAAAATGCATAAAACTAAAAATTTAATACACAAAGTTGAAATTTGAGATTGAACAAAGTACCTTAATAGGATGAAGTTTCCAAAGCTGAATGAAGATGAATTTAGTAACCCTAAGTTACACAAACTTTAATACCATATAAAAGTTTTATATTTTTTTTATAAATATTTTTTGTTATGTTTTTTTGGGAGAGAGTATAGAAGAAGGAATTGGTTGTTTTTGTTTTTGTTTTTGCTTTTGCTTAAACCGAATACAAGAATAAACGTTTTGAACATGAAAAAACATTACTTACTCATTGTCAGATTAATTAAAAATAGTATTTGTTTATGTCTAGTGTTTTTTTTGCAACATGAAAGTGTAGATAAAATAAGTACAAAATAAGTATAACAAGTTGTTGTGAAGTTTAGTTTAATAGTATATATCCATAGTGAAACCCCAAAAGAGTATGGTGTACCTATTTTGTTTAATTAAAATAATGGTATTGAAATATTTTATCTAGGTATGCTGTAGTATACATAATACAAAATTTGTATAGTCAACTTATTTTTTTTTGAACTTATATGAAAGAGATGTTGAATATGATGAGCATCATTCTATTTCTATTTATAGCTATGCTTTCGAGTAGTCAAAATGACAGTATAATTCGTCATAAGTTTTAAAGAAAGAGCACAACATGCATGTATCTCTCCGTGTTTAAGAAAAACAAGGTTTTGTTACCCGCGCGGTGCCGCGGGATGTTTGTAGCATTTCATATTGAGCGTTTTTTACTAAATGTAACTAAGATAGACAATGTAATTCAGAATATAAATTTAGTTAGATAAATAGATTGAATTTCAATTTCATCAATCTAAGTAGGAAGGTTATCTAAAGTCTAAATTAATGAAGATGGGTCGTTGGATTCCCCTTTATCAAGTGAATCATGTGTGTCAGATCCATTTTTTGTCAAGTTGCTAGCGGCTGCTTATCAGCATGAATAATACAGGCTCAACAGATGTGTGAGCCTCATCTTTGCAAATGCGTATCCGGAAATGGTGTATTGCTTCATTCGATTGGAGCTCTGGTGTCTGCAAATCAGTAGAAATACTATATTCATTTCTGAGAACAATACTTCAAAAGAAAAATAGTTGCATACTATTAGTAAATAAACCAAAAAAATGTGGACCATATGGCTAGAACTTACATTTTTTGTAAAGCAACTAAGCAAAGCTCACACATTGTTCTACACTTCTACACTTTCTTAGGATGACCCTCTGGTATGCATTGGTTCTACACTTTTACACTGTCAATATATATACGGAATTTGGTGTAAGTTAGTTTGCTCGGGATGTGTTTGTAATGTATTGTTAACTTACGTAAACTACTTTTTCTGCTATCAGCAGAACTTTTGAGAGGGATCGATGCGTGTGTGGGCAAAATAAAAGTGTTGTTACTTTGTTGATAACAACTCAATAGCTTCATATATGTGGTCGAGAGAGAAAAGGAGTGGGAAACCCAAATTAACCCGGGTCGGGCCGGGTATTATAATAACATTAATGGCAGTGCCTCGGGGCAACGATCTTGCCTTTTAAATATAAGGTATAATAAACATAAATATAACACAATATATTTAAAGACTACTTTTTTTTAGTTTATCTCTCCTTTTCTTACACTTTATAGTAGTAACAAGGTTTTGTTACCCGCTCGGTGCCGTGGGATGTTTGTAGCATTTCATATAGAGCGTTTTTTACTAAATGTAGCTAAGATAGACAATGTAATTAAGAATATAAATTTAGTTAGATAAATAGATTGAATTTCAATTTCATCAATCTAAATAGGAAGGTTATCTAAAGTCTAAATTAATGAAGATGAGTCGTTGGATTCCTCTTTATCAAGTGAATCATGTGTGTCAGATCCATTTTTTGTCAAGTTGCTAGCGGCCGCTTATCAGCATGAATAATACAGGCTCAACAGATGTGTGAGCCTCATCTTTGCAAAGGCATATCCGGAAATGGTGTATTGCTTCATTCGATTGGAGCTCTAGTGTCTGCAAATCAGTAGAAATACTATATTCATTTCTGAGAACAATACTTCAAAAGAAAAATAGTTGCATACTATTAGTAAATAAACCAAAAAAAATGTGGACCATATGGCTAGAACTTACATTTTTTGTAAACCAACTAAGCAAAGCTCACACATGGTTCTACACTTCTACACTTTCTTAGGATGACCCTCTGGTATGCATTGGTTCTACACTTTTACACTGTCAATATATATACGGAATTTGGTGTAAGTTAGTTTGCTCGGGATGTGTTTGTAATGTATTGTTAACTTACGTAAACTACTTTTTCTGCTATCAGCAGAACTTTTGAGAGGGATCGATGCGTGTGTGGGCAAAATAAAAGTGTTGTTACTTTGTTGATAACAGCTCAATAGCTCTTATATGTGGTGACTCTATCATGTATTTAGTGATGCATTCTAGTAATTCATCGTAGTGAGGGTCTTACTGAATAGTACAATTGGTGTACGTGTAAATGGCTTCAAACATGTAGATTTTAGTTTTGCGACACACCCAAACACCCCTAAAAACAGCAACAAGCATACACACACACCCATTTAAAAGTGCAGTACACAGAAGGCCGAACACCTTTTAAAAGTAAGTTTTTTTGGTTCAGAGTTGCCAAAAATAATCCGCCATAATACACTATTATCGAAACAATTGTATCCAAATTTTCCATATTTCGATTCAGTTGATAGAGACTGGTGCAAGTGAATTGTTATAACCACTATTAACGGCAAACAAATGGTAAGAAAAAAACCTAACCTTTACTGTGTCATTTCTGGATATGCTTTGCAATGATGAGGCTCACAACACCTGCAACAACATAATGATGGATATTTAGGTGAAATAGTAAAACTGAGTTTTTTTTTTCACATGAGCATGCTTTCAAGAACAAAAAAATGGCAAATGTCACAATCTGATGCACTTTTGTGTATAAATAAAGGTGATGCTACATAGTATATCATCAACTCTTGCAGCAAGTTTGTGTATTGACTTACTGTGTCTTTTTTCATTTTGTCCGAGTTTGTTCAGAGCCTTGCTTCTGTTTGCTCATATTTGTCTATGTGGTCTGCAATGTTGTCATAAGCATCAGGAAACTATAAGTCAGCAACACACATTAGCAGTAAAAGACTATATATATGAACTAATCCCATGTAAGTGATATGCATCTTTGAGTAAGTGCGATAAGATTAAGATAATCTCTAGTTAAAGTTGCTAATAATGAATGTTAAAAGGAAGTGTCACATATCAAAAGTAGAAATAACAGGGCTAGAAGCATTGTCTTGGGATCTGATAGCGGTGAATACGTATTAGCTTATATAGTTCAATCATAAATCATCACCTAATTAGCATTTGAATCCAAAGCAACAATATCTAGCATTTACATATAAATAGAAATCCACATGATATGTTGTCCTTTAAACATGCAAGATAATACAAAAAATTATAGAAAACTAACTTTTGAGTAAAACAAATATGTGCTAAAAACTTGTACACCTCATTCTCAAGCTCAGAAAATGACATTTTTAGTTTAGAAATTATATCATCTCACTATGCTTTGAGCAGTTTTACCCGCTCCTCCTATAGAGAGGAATGTTAATACTGATATAGAGGGGTGACTACACCCAACAATATTATTAGCGCAAGTTAAAAATTGGTTGGTTCACACAGGTTGACCCATACTATCTATCCATATAGTTGAAATTTATCTACGTGTTGTATTAAATATGGTCACAAAACTTATTAGGTTAGTAAGGGTTTATTGCATAAACTACCAACATACTTGTTTATTTATCTCATTTTAGTCATTATACTCTTTAGGCTATTTTTAATGAATGTTCAAATGCATCATATTGTTATAAGACATTTCTAATAAATAGTTTAGGCTCAGGGACGACGCATTTGAAGGGCATGGACATAAAAACATTGGTTAAATATGATTTCAATAAACTATGGGGAACTTTCGAATTATTTCTTACATATTCACTTTGTTGAGCAAAACTTAAATGCTATTACATGTTGAGCATCACGACCGTACACACATACATTAGTAAAATGCAATCACCAACTAAAATGGGATCGCATATTCTTTGAGGTTGATAAGAAAACAAATTATTATAATGAAATCTTGGTTAGTTTTGACAGCCTCATACAAAATATAGTATCATATCATCATATGTTTTAAGCTATACATATAAACCAAAATGGTATATCTAGCAGTAAGCAAATGGTCTTGTATTCAAGATATGATTCCATCATTTTATTGTAACTTTATAACAATACTTATATTCGCAACCCCTTAAACTAATGAAATGTTTAAACTCTTAGGACACCATGCAAAATAAAAAATCCAAGAAGCCAGTAATACTGCTAACATCATTAGATGAAAACTATTCACATTTTTATGTTTTGTTGAACCATTTTTCATTTAAATTGTGTTGGTTATTATGATGACTATCGTAAGGATGCAGATTTAGGCAGCGCGCGGGTGACAACATGTATCAATTTTACTTCCGTATTTAGTTAACTATTCATAATTTTATTCAAATGTAGGTGTTTTTTTGTTAAGAAACCTAACCTTCAGTAAACATATACTCAATTGCAGACTCATGTTTTACTACTCTATCAAAACGTGTTGTTTGTATTAGCTCATTTTATGGAGTTATGGACTTATATAGATCCTAAGAGCTTTTAAGCATATCAATTAAACAACATTGGTTTTTATTCAGAAGCTTGTAACATAACTCAGTCCACCATGAATATGTCAAATAAGCAACAAAAGTGAAAATTTTCACATTAAGCTAATGATTCAAAGGCACAAACAAAATGTTGATCAACCCTTAAACAATGAGGAATGTCGAATACTCACCTGTAAACAACATCTCTTTCTCCATCAACTTCCAAGACTCAGACCACGCCTAGCTGACCATACCTAGCTAACCCAATATCATGCTCGATCACATGACATGTTTCAAGGGTTTGTGGAATATCAGTCACCAAACCCACACCAAATTAAGGATAAAGTTATAAACTTTACAGCTAAAAACTAAGCGACAATGAAAAATGGCCAAAAAACAAAGAACACACATTTTAAAGGGTGTTTTGGATTGATGTTATCTGGTCCTTTTTGGGTGGCTAATCTAAACGTCTTTAGCTTATCTGCTATATCGGAGTTATACAAACATAGCATTGAGACCTTAGTAGACATTATTTTAACTATTAGTCCAAAATCTCTCTATCACGCAAACTAACATTTTCGCTAAAAGTAGTCAGTTTCGCAACAAAACCAAAATCATAATCTCTCATTGAAATAGTAGTGTTTATGAAATCAAACTTGAGACATTAATAGTTTATAGAAAAAAGAACTTGAATTTTGAACGAACGCGACCCGAGGACCAAAACTACTATGATTAAAAATCAAGAAGCATAGCGCGGCACCAAAACTCGTTTCAGGTAGGTTTGGTTCCGGTTCAGTCCAGGTTTGCTTTTATCTCAGACTATTATCTAATTGTTACCCAATACTATAAATAATCTCGAAGAACAGGTGGCAGCTCATTCTCATAGCATTTTGTCTAGAACTATGTTTACCAACCAAATATATCATTATCATTTTCATTCCATAATGCCAGAAAGCCTATTTTGTTCCTTAGTTTATGAACTGTAAAAATGGATTCTTAACGATACAACACGCTTAAAATATTACATTGCAAATGATAATACTTGATAAAAAAGTAAAGATTTAAAGAGGATTAATTTATCTATACCTCTTCGATTAGCACTGACATGAATTCGTAGTCTAACTTGGCTCTCCAACCAATAAGATCCTCACGTGAAATCAAACAGCTGGGTGTGCTACTCCTCTTGCTGTAACCATCACCACTCCTTTGAATACCACCACCTATCCTCCAACCTAATCAGATTCATGATAATTAGTATGTGCCATTGATTTAATAATTATATACAATTGGCTGCTGCTCATATGTTTAATAGTTTTACCTCAAAAATGCAATGAAATAACACGTCACCTCGTGTTACTTCTCTAAATGACATGCATCGCAGGTCTTTATACCTTTTGTTTCTACACTCCCCGGCTGCTGAAATGCAAAGAAGAGTAATATGATTTTTTTGCTGAAGCAAGGCTCAGACTAAGAAATACGACGATGTATTCAGGGAACCGAAACGGCTGCAGCCACATGTATGACGTGGCTGCCTCGCCAGTCTAGGTACACCATGAAACATCGCACTATTAGTGATAGATGTCATCATCGCCTAAAGTACAATACGATATACGCATTATGGAACCAAACCCCAAAAAACAGACTTCTTCACCATCTAAAAACAGATTCCAACATACGTTTCTGTCAAAAGAACATGGGTCTGGCCGTTTTTTACATTAAATGAATTTAAGGAAGAATCCTAACATTTAATATAAAGGTATAATTCTTGCTCTCGTCGTAAGCCATGGATAGCGGCAACAAAAGATATAATAATTGATATCTGGCATGAGCATACTTGATACAGTTATAAGCGATAGCAAGTTTTTATCTTTTCACAGCTCAAACCATATGCAAGCCAAAACTACAATTCACAATCGCAACTTCCGCAAGACAAACCATAGGGATAAACCTCTAACAACCTCAAATTGAGTGAACGTTCATCCACCCAAACATCGGTCCAAAATTACGTAAGACGAAACATAAGGAAAAAACCCTAACAATCTGAAATAGTCACTCAATTTATGTAAGAGCGTAAAACATATGAAATCTAAACAAAACCAATTCATTAGGGTGGGTACTGTTTTTGTTGACACGTTATTCCTGCTACACTGCCGGTCTGTTTCTCGGGTTTTAATTGGATGAAGAGGGTCAACTCGCACTAAATGCATTTACCCAGCTTAAATGCATATAACCCAGGAATCCTGGGTCGGTTTGCATTAAATGTTTTCAACCTACATCGTGCCTTTTAATAAAGCATACCTTTACTATTGTATAAACTTTTATATGCAAATCCCAATCAAAAAACACAGACATTTGCACCCTTTTTTTCTCATACAGACGGCCGGCCGATAACGCCAGTATGTTACGAATTTGCGAGGCTCAGATCCGCAACCGTGAGGGCACCACAGAATACCTGCCATGGCTGCAACCACCGTGTAGATGTGGTTGCCCAACCAAGATACAAGCAACTGTCTACCACAAAAACGGTTGCGGGAATATATCAACATTTCCTTCGCTTTTTCTATGCCAAAGGAGCTAAATACAATCGGGTAATGAATTTACTCTATACACTACGCAGGCAAGTTAGGGTCGGAACTTCTCGCCAAGATTATAGCAACCATGATAGCCATAAAAAGTGTCATAAAAACCGATTGAAAGCTTAATAGAGGATACACCCGGCATGGCTGCAAACCTAATAGGTTGCCTCGCCAAGTTGCGGACAACCTCAACTTTAATCGAACCGAATGAGACTCATTAGAGCCCGTTATAACCAAATCTCCATGGTCAAAATAACAATTACAATTCACAATCGAAACCTCTGCAAGACAAACCATCGGGATAAACCCCTAACAACCTCAAATTGAGTGAACGTTCATCCACCCAAACACTGGTCCAAGATTCTGTAACACAAATCAAACGGAAAAAACCGTAACAATCCCAAATAGTCACTCAATTTGTGTAAGAGCATAAAACGTATGCAATCAAAACACAAAAATTTCATTAGGGTAGGTAATGTTTTTGTTGAAATTTCCAAATTATTTTTGAAAATTAGGGGTTTTGTTTAACAAAAATACAAAAATCCCTAAAAATTTTAAAAACAGAAAATTAACAAAAACCCTAAATCAAAGCAAAACACTAAATTTACCTTCCTTTATGTTTACGGGATTTGGTTGTCACCCATTATACCTTTATATTAAAGGTCAGTAGAATCACCCGCAAAAACCGAAAGAAACCATTAGCCGCAAAAACCAATGAAACCACATACCCATCAACAAAAATCACCCACAAGGATATTATGAGAGGTACATAGAGAGATAGTGAGATCTGTAACCCAATCTACCATAATACTTTATATTCTAATCGGTTCTTTTTTTTGTTTCAGAGAAAGAAACGATGGCAAGAGAGAGTGGAATAGTAGTATTATGGTAGATGAAGGGAGAGAGTGGAGGCAAGACACGTACCTGACACGTGTTATACCACCGATTTTGTGAGGGAAAGTGAGAAAATGAGAGAGAAAGAGAATGGGTTAATTAAATGAGATAAAAAAACACGGGTCGAAACACGGGTCGGGCATAGCATTTATTAAATTACATTGAGATGACAATCCCGACCTTTAATATAAAGGTATAATAAAAGAAACACACATCAAATATTATAGTAATATACATAACTTTTTGTTTAGGAACGAATGCTAATGTTTATTTATTTAGTCATCACCAGTTATAGATGTAAGGAGAGGGTGTCCATGTAATTTAGTGTAAAAAAGCTCTCAAAAAAACTAAACGCTTTATTCATCAACTATTGAAATTGGAGCTAATTAATAGAAAGAAAAGCTTTCATCTATTGTATCCAAACAAAGCTATATATTTGTTGGAGATTTTTGTTGAAAAGAAAAAGCTAATAGCAATCAAAAAGATTTTAAAAAGTTCTTGCCAAACATGCTCATGGTTTGTGATTTCTAACTGCTTATTAGTGAGCAGAAATAATACTAAGCACTTGCAGCAAACTAACAAACTGCATTTTTAAAGCAAATTACATAAACTTCACTCAAGGCAATCAATTTTGACAAATAAAAGTTATACCGATTGAATATAGATGTGATACTTATCCACTTTAACATCGCCAAGTGCAGTGTTCAATCGCAAAAAAATTAAACCATTTGCAATCAAAAGACCTATTTCCTTTGTATCCAAGAACTGGCAACGACATGCACAATCACAATGACAATGGTAACCATTCTTTTTCTCATACATAATTATCTTATCCTAGTTTTGAATTAATTAAATATTACTAAAATGTATTACCTGAACAACACGTGATGGCCTTCAACAATCATTCCATACCAGCAACTTTACACCTCAACTTCATATTATGATTTTCATGTATATCTAAACATCAAAACAATTTTGCGAGTGTGCAATCTGCGAATAACAGTTTATGTATTATAATTCACCCCTTGTTATGGTACTTCATTCATCCTCTAATTTCAACAAAGTGCATGCATTGTGATTACCTGATAATATATATACACATCATTGTTTTACATCTTGAAATTGAATAATGTCTACTACTTATAGCCTACTTCAACGAAGTTAAGTATTGTTGTGGTCGTACATCAACACCGTCTTCCCGTCCTTGTGTTGGGATTATATTTGATATCTAGTATACCCAAACGATAATCCTGTGATATGGCACATCACAGATCATTATCAGATATGGAAATTTAACTAACAATATGTCAAGATCCTAGATCTCTTGTCGCTAGCTTTCTTTAAAAAACCATGTCAAGTTTTGGAAACTACGATGACAAACTATTTCATACTAATCTTAGTTTGAAAAAAAACACGATGATGCAATACCAGATGGTAATTTACAACTGAAACATACCCATTATAACATTAATAACATTACTCAAAAAACTTGCACATTAAATCTTACATTCTAGTATTTCTTCTTAATATCTTCTTTCGTATGTTGTGTAATATTGTTGATTCGAATTAGCCTAAAATTTAGGCACCTACAAAATTTTATCAAATCCAAAATTCAGGCATTAAAATTATATAAGGGAAACGCTACATCTAAAAACTGAAAACTCAAACAAACTGATTTGGTTCCCCCTAACATCTAACTTATGAGAAATAAAACAATTTATACATTTGGTTGCAATTCCACATAATCCGCAAAATAAGCATTTGTTACTGTTACCGTCTCCTCAACACTTCGAGGACTTAATCTTATAGCACCTCGAAATCTGCACCGTTCAGTGTTCAGTGAAGGTTTGGCGTGAAGACCTCTTAAGATTACAGATGATGATGATGATTAGATCAGATTCAGGTGTATCCCACCCACGGCCTTGTTTCAACAATTTGACGGTAACGGCTGCAGTGACGGTGGCACCAACAGATGTACAAAAAAGTAGTAAAAATGTTATAACACGAAAAATATATGGATCTATAAATGAGAATCTTTAAAACATGGGAAAAAATATATAAGAAACAAACTCAAAAACCACCGGTGATGGTGGTGGGTTGTTTTTGTTTTGTATCGGTGTGTGTGTTTGTGAGGGTGAAATGCGTGGATAAGAAGTTTCTAGAATAGTGGGGAAAATCTATTCTTTGGAGATGTTTCAAGTTCTGTAACCCTAGGGTGATTCGTATTCTTTGGAGATGAGGGGTTGTGTAACCCATGGTGGTTGGAATCCCTGTAGGAGAATATCTAGAAGACACTAATTATAAACACCTTTATATTAATTATAAAGACTTGCACATTAAATTTAAGTACTAAATCTTTAGATATAATAGATTATTAAACTTGCTTCTGCCATAAGTTTGGCTCACTGAAAACATTAATATATATATATAAAAAAAGCAAAAAGTATATAGAATCGAAACGAAACAATCAAAATTATAAGACTCATTCCATTAAAAACAATACAAAGTTTCTTAATAAGTGATATACAATGTCTACTTCTATAAACATGCAAATATTCAATCTTCTTCTATATATAGACACCTCCTCCACCTCCACCACAACCACCACCTCTACCTCCGCCACAAATAGCACCTCCACCATCAGCACCTCCACATCATCACCTCCACCATCATCACCTCCACCCCCATGTCAATGATGTTTTTTACCGGATCTAGGTGATTAGAATCACCACAAGCAAAGATGATCATTGACAAAATAATGACGTAGTAGACTACATCATGCATACTTGAACACGTTATTGTGAGACTAAAACTTGTAAGGAAGACATTTCGGGTCGATATTTGTTTTAGCTTTACTGTGGTTTTGTGTTCTCCTCGAACGAGAGCTTCGCAACGAGTAAGTATGTCCAAAATGGATTTAATATGAATGAGATATCGTGTCTCAAAGTGAGGCACGTGAAACACAAAATCTTAGAAATAGAAATGTCCCACATCGCCCAAGAGTGAAATGAAAGCATGTATATATTGAAATATTTGTATTGGCTTTCAAATTCCTTTGTAGGTTTATGCTCCCACACCTACATGCGCGCGCAGAGGGGGTGCAAAAATAGGATTTATGGGCTGAAATGGGTTCGAAGCTTTTGAACTCATGCGAGCCTGCTTCGGACCTGCGAACACGAATGCAGCTTTGAAATCTTGCCTATGCGGGTATCTTTTTGCTGCTATTTTAGGAATAGATTTAGACTTTGTGGCTAAGTCTTAACAGAATAATTTGTGTGTTATGATTATATGCAAATCGTGTTATAGAAATAACATATTTGCTTAAGTTAGGAAAATATTTTTCTTGGAAAGCAGGTCGAGTTTCCAATATAAATATTGCCTTCATCTCATTCAAGTTTTCACAAAGAAAAATGAAACTCCTATTCAACATGTTCCTTTTTGATCTGGGAAAACTACATTAGGTGCTCCGTGATTTTTTCAGGCAAGTTTTTCAGGTCTGGCTGTACAACAGCTTTGAACGTTGTACACTGGGAAACAGACGGCGGATCTGTTTTAAGGGAACCGTGTTAAACACGAGCCTCGTTCCACGACCGTTTACTGCTTTATTTTATTTAATGTTCATAGAGTCTATCTTCTGCTTCTACCATTTTCTGTCTGTTATTTAATTTTCTGCATTTTATTTTCTGTTAATTTAATTTAGTTATTATAATTCGATTTTATTAATAAAAGTGTTACATGTTTACTACAATCTTAAAACAGATTCGGTTTAACTGAATTTAAAACACTTTTATAAAATCAGATTAATTATTATTAACAGATTTTTATCATTATAAACTGTTTTCTGTTGAAACCAAGTTGAGTTTCTTTGGAAATCAGTTTTAATTAAACAGATTTTTAATATATAGATTTGGATTACGAATCTAAAACGTTTTTTTAAGCAGTTGTTCTTATCAGTTTATATTGAAACCAAGATTGTGTTTCAATTAAACTGATTTGTTTGATTCACTGAAACCACGCGATTGAGGGGAAAACACCTCAACTCGTCCTACCCTTTTTTTGCGGATTTATAGCCATTTTACGTAAAGGGTATTAAAATTCCGGAAACACGGGAGGGGGTGGATTTGATAATCGAGGGAATTCACTGGAGGGAACTTCAGTTACGGTAACTTTGTAGATTATGATTATTACATTTTTGGAAAACTATGTCACAAGAGCTCTTCCAAGACATGCTTGAATGGAATCCCTCGAACACTCACAAATTTTTTTACTACTTCTTCAGCTCCTAAACTTACCAGCGAGCTAATTCCGTCGCAACTAAACTGCTGTCCACTCTTTGACCTTGCTCGACGTAGTATTGGGGGGGTCCCATTCACTAGAAGGAGCGTTTGCGTGTGATGCAGATCGTAGTTATAGCATGTTACGATGGGTAACTGTTGTGGTTCGTGGTTGGCCGACGGCATTGAGAATATCATTAGCCAGCGGTTACTTTTTAAACCGGCCGTTACCGCACCGCTTATACCTCCTGGAGTAAATTATGGATGTATTTCGGTCGAAACTGAGTCGCCGGGCGGCAATCCTTCCCCGCCGTGGTGGGTCCGAGATGTATACGTGTGTACCCCATATGGCACCACTGCGTACGGCAAACTGGCTCAGTGAGATATTATAGGGAATGGCCGGGAGGTTTCTTTAGTGCTGGATGCAGTCTTGTTAATGACGTTCTTAGTCTGGGGTAACTAAGCCTCGCTGCCTGGAGTACGTTCTGGGACGTGGTTTAGATTGGGGCGTTTTTTGCGGATGTTGGGGGTAGGCGGAGTGTCGTCTTGTTCTGGACGATCAGTTCGTCCTCGTCCACGTCCTTTTGCTTCAAGAGAGGTGCTATTAGGACAAGTTCCCCACTTACTTGTGTTGCTTTGATTTTCAGGATGATAAACGAACTATATCACTCCATCCCACTCCAGTCATAGAATAGACTCCAGTCTACACATAATAATCTTGATTCTATCTGCTTTCTCCACCGAGTTACCCGATTTGGGCTTCTTCGCCTTCCGCATCCCCAATGAAAACCAACAAAATCCTGCTCCTTTGTGACGTAACTGGTGCGCCGGTTACCAACACAGTTGCAAATCATGCTGAAAAACCAGAAAAATTCAATGGATAGAATTTTAAGAGATGGCAACAGAAGATGTTCTTCTATCTCACTACTTTGCTGCTGTGACTGTGCGCTCACGCGTGGTTCCTATATAACGGGGGGGGGGGAATGATTTTGTTTAACTGTCCAAATCTCAGGTGGAACTCCTACGGTAAACGGTCAAATCCACTCTAATGCACAGGTTGTGCAAGCTGTGGAAGCATGGAGACATTCAGACTTTTTGTGTCATAACTATGTTTTGAATTGTTTGGTGGACTCTTTATACAACGTGTACTGCAAGACCACGACTGCCAAAGAATTATGGGAGTCGTTGGAACGCAAGTACAAAACTGAGGATGTTGGTACAAAGAAGTTCCGTTCGGATACTTGCGGTTTAGCGTGTTGTTTTGATTATCAAGATGGATTAGATGCAAAGATGTGATAATCCAGGATGTCAAGATCTGCAGGTTGTCTACACGACATGCATGTCTGAGCGGAATGATCTGTTGATGTGAAAACATTGGAATTTTCTTCGAGTTGCTGCTTATTATTGATAAAGTTACCTTCAAGTGGTAGAATTTAAAAATCTAACTTGAAGTGATGATTCCTCGTGAACTAAGTCGAATAACGTACCTATGCAGACGAAATCGGCCCCTTTAATATTCCACCTGCCCTACTGTTACATTTGCCTTATGATGCGAGAAGCCCAACCACGATTATGGTGAAAGGTGGTGTTGAAGACTTGGGTGTTCATCTTCGTATTGAAGAGTGATAATATCTAGTGGGCTCTAAAAAAACCCTTTTACACCGGATGTCTGCATATGGCTATTATGGTGTGCAGCTAGATCCAGAGGACCTAGGTTTTGGTGGATTTGGAGTCAGTTCAGGTGGGTGCAATGCTCATACGAAGTAAAAGGAGGAAAAGAACGATCACACCATTTCCGAATAAGCATCCAAATGTCCTTGGCAATATTACACTCAAAGAAAATATGATTTGAGGATTCCATGTTACCATTGCAAGAAGGACAAGAGATCACATGAATATCAAAACCGCGGGAAGAAAGATTCAACTAATGAGGCAAGCGATCCAGAATCAATCTCCAAATAAAAATATTAACCTTTCGAGGAATGTTTTTATCCAACACTGTAGATGGAGCCAAAGAAGGGAGAATCTTCGAATCAATAATGTATCAAGCGTCCTTTAAAGAAAAAGTTACATCGATGCCCAACGACCAGACGCAGGTATCTTCAACTTCGTTAATTTCTGCAGAACTAATTTCAAAAAGCATGTCGAGTAAATCAGTGAAATTTCGAGCATCAAGGTTAGGCCTCGATCAATTCCAACGCCATTGGCCATGATCAATGCGGTCAATAATAAGACAATATTTCTCACGCTCCAATCTGTATAACCTATTATATCGAATATAAAAAGGAGAATCTCCTACCCAAGTATCTTTCCAGAAATGGATATGCATACCACAACCCGCTTGGAAACGAAAAGAACTATTAGGAATAATGTTATTTGAGTGTAGAAAATTAGAGGAACCAACAATTCTAGCCCACATACTGTGACAATCGTGGCTTGAGCAGGTTGGTCAAACTGTAGTGTTGACCTAAATATCTGTTTTATATGTATGGGTTATATGTTATATGTGTTTATACGTGTTTATATGTGTTTGTGTGGGATATGTGAGATTGGATAATCAATCCATTGAGCGTGATCGTCTCATTGGGATTGGATTTGTGTTGGATTTTGTGGAATTCATTTCGTTCACTTTTGGTGACAAGGAAATGATTTTGGTGATTGAAGCGGTTTCGCGTTAATTGTGTAAGTAATTATACGTATACGTATTTATGTGTTAGTAATATTAGGATGAGATTAGGTTCTAGTAGTTAGAATAAGGAAGAAATGAAATTTCTATTTTTGGAATGTTAGGTTTAATAAAAATGAAAAGTTAATTATTTTTAAAGGTCTAGTAAATTGCGTTTACGCAAAAAGGTATGCTCAAATAAGCTTAGGTTTTTATAAAAACTTAAGGTAAAGCAAATAATTAAGTAATTAATAAATAAATAAATAAAAATATTTTTTTATACATGAATAGTAAAAAACGAATTTTAGAGGAAAAAGAAAGAAAAAAGGAATTTTAAAAGGAAACAAATACTAATTAGACTTTATCTATAATTAGTTGGGGGCCTATAAATACAAAATAAAATCCCATAACCCTCCCCCCTTGTATAACCGGTCGAACAAAGAAGAAAAGAGGAGAAAAAAATTAGGGTTTTTGCTTTTGTGAAGAAAACAAGTTCTAAGGTAAGTTTTACTTAATCTTTGTTAATTATTAATCTTTAATCATGTAATAATTAATATGGTGGATAATTATGGTTTCATTAAATCTGTAATTAATGATATAATAATCATGTTATAATGATTAGGGTTTAATTAGAAGCTTATGGGTGTAATTGGTTAGACTTAATTCGCGTTAGAATTTGATTTAGATTGGGGCAGAATTTAGGGATGTGTTGTTTGACTGATATCTCAATGATGGTAATAGTTTTTGACAAGTTTCCGGTTCCTATAAAATAGCTCAGAGAGTCTAGTTTTTAGAACATCCGGCCTCGAAGGTTTATGAGGTCGGGAAGTCATTCAAACGTTGGTTGCAAGAAACGTTGTCAGAGCAGTAAATACGGGTCAGATTTAGGTCAGATTACGAGGTATAAAACCCCCACTTAAAATTTGAATTAGGATTATGCCTTTTACAGAGGTTTAGTTCTATGTGTCTCTTATAAATCTCCTAAAGGATAGCTTCTAATTTGGAGTCTAAGTATGATTTTTAAGTCCAAAATTTTTAGTGTGCAATCAGATCCGAATTAGGACTGTTTTGAAGTTGATTTTCTTAGGAGTACTTGTGCATGTAAATGGCTCTTGGGAATCATGAGGTAGTTAATATACTCATACATGAACAT
>BQNB010009082.1:50984-87837 GCA_026074375.1 Tanacetum coccineum
CTGCACACACAAAACACAAATACAAGCATATTTTTGCCAATTTTGGTCTGTTTTGGGTTTATTTGGGTTATTTTTAGGTACAAACGGATATGTGTATTTTACACTTATCAGGCATTAAGATCAAAGCATCCGCCAAAGTAATATCCACATGAATCTTTTTGAACATTTCCCAAAACTTTTGGATTTGCACTTTATCATTTTCACCTTTCTTTTCATGCTCTACCCTAGAAGGATA
Organism: Tanacetum coccineum; assembly: GCA_026074375.1. Lineage (NCBI taxonomy): Eukaryota > Viridiplantae > Streptophyta > Magnoliopsida > Asterales > Asteraceae > Tanacetum > Tanacetum coccineum. Next base: position 51,220 of record BQNB010009082.1, read on the forward strand.
TGGAAGATTGGTCTCTTTAGAAGGTTCTTTTGATGGTGGAGAATTATATTGGACTGCCAACCGGCTTAACCGGATCATGAGATTTTTGGATAACCGGAGGTTGGATGTCTTTGGTGCTGGGTAGCACCTTATCCTTGGTCACATTGGTTTCCTTCTCAATCAAGGGTTCATTCTCATCATAGAGAGGAGGAGGAATTGGTGGCACCGGTGTGTAAGAAAGTCCGCTTCGAGTCGTAATGGCTCTAGCTTCACACCTTGGATTTGTGATGGTATTACTAGGTAAAGTGGTTGGTGCCACAGAAGTAGAAGTAGAAGGTTGACTTTGATTTTGGAAGAAACCACTCAACATGTTTTGCAAATTGTTTTGGAAATCATTTTGTTGATTCATGAAAAGATTATGTTGAGATTTCAACTCATTCTTGAATTCTCCTTTTAAAGAGTTGATTTGGTTTTGTAAAGTAGCTTGAACTTCACTCCTAATCTCAGCTTTCAAATTGGTAATATGGTTCCTCATAACCTGCATACTCCCCTCGGTGGTTTTCTTGAAAATATCCAATTGACTAGCAAGCACAATTTGAGAATTTTGTGGTGGACTTTGGTAAGGTACCATTCCTTGATGAGGGATATTCCCTTGATTGGATGGTTTACTTTGGTTTGAAGGAAAACCAGGGGGTTGAGTATGGTTATGAAAGTCAAAGTCATCTTATCCTCTAATGCCGCTGCCATTTGTTGGAACTCAAAGTTAGATGATGAATTAGATGAGGGAGGAGCATTCGTACTCACTCGCATCACGGCGTTCCGTGAACATCTAACTTTGGCCTTATTCTCTATGATTTGTAGTCCTTCGGTTGGACTTTTGTAGAGAAAATTGCCACCGGCAGCGGAATTAAGAGAATCTTGATCATTATAGCTCAAAGAATTATAGAATGTGTCTAATTGGTGCATGAGTGAAAATCCGTGATGAGGACACTTCCTTAGAAGTTCCTTGAAACGCTCCCAAGCTTCGGAGAAAGATTCTTGAGCAATTTGACGAAAATTCGTAATTTCATTCCGAAGATTGGTGGTCTTAGAAGGTGGAAAGAAAAAGTTGATGAACTTAGACACTAAGTCATCCCATGTAAGAATAGAATTCGGGGGTTCTTTGTCAAGCCACGTTTTGGCAACCCCGTCAAGAGAAAATGGAAAGAGAAGAAGTTTGATGGTGGTGTTAGGTACATCCGGGTACCTTTGATTATTGGTTATGCTCTCAAAATGACGAATATGAGCATGAGGCTCCTCATCATTACCTCCTCGAAAAATTCGATTTTGAACAAGATTAATGAGAGAGGATTTTAGTTCAAAATTTTGAGCATTGATGTGTGGTACAACTATAGCACTTTCAAACCCCCCGGTGGGAGCTTGAAGTTGCTCGGCCATCGGTCGATCATCGGCCATTTGAATCGGATACTTATCAACAATAGGGATTGCCTCTTGTTGTTGTCGAGAACGTCGACGATTACGTCTTCTTGGAATTGTGTATTCCAAGGAAGAGCGAGTGCGCATGCACTAGTGAAAATAAGAAGAAGAATTTGAGATTAAGAAGATTATTTTTAGGGAATTTTACAATTTTTAGTATTTATTAAGAATGAAAATAAAAATATTTTTGGTAACCGTTAATTACAAGCTTCACGATAAGTCTCCAAGAGTACGCACAAGTGAGCGGAAAAGCTTAGCGAGCCGCAATGACTTCTTAGAAAGTAGCTATCACTTTTCCTTAAACTCACCTTTTAGTTTGTAAACTTAAAGGTCCGTCGTACCTCGCAAGTAACTCACGATTTGTTTTGTTGTTTATTGGAATGGTTTAAGATGGATAGCTAGTATCCAAATTTTTATTATATATATATATATATTTTTGTATTAATTCGATAGGAATCGAATTAATGAATGTTTTGAATTTTTATACAAAAATAGCAAAATAACTTCCAAAAAGGAAGGGTCTTCAAAACTCTACTTCAACGAATATTCTTCAAAAATCGTTCACGTCTTCCCCGGCAACGGCGCCAAAATTTGGTAGTAACAAATTTATATATATATAGTATTAATCCCGTGAAAATTCTTCCCAAAATACTTCTCAAACAAGAGAAATATAAGGTAAAAATCTCACTAAAGAAAACACAATATGTATATTTTTATCCGGGAAGTATTGTACTCCTCGGGTCGTGTCCCAACGAAGTCGTGAATTGAGATTTGGGAATAATTCGGATTCGAGTTAAGAATGATAAAGGATTTTTGAACTTTTGATTAAATGATAAAGAAATATGATTAAGATGATTAAACTACAAAATATAATAGCATGAATTAAAAACAATTAACTAGCACAAAATTAAATGCACAAAACGTTTTAAACGCGAGCTAGAACTAAAATTTAAAAACTAAGGCACGACTTTTAACAAATTTAATACCTAAAAATTACAAATTGAAAATGAAAATTTTAGGAAAAAGAATTAGAATTTTTTATGTATTTTTGAATTTTTTATGCTTTTCTAAAAATTTATATTTACAAACACAAAAAAAACTTTTTTCTAAAAATTAACACTAAAATTTTTTCTTTTATTTTCAAAATACAAGATTTAAAATGAAAATTAATACAAAAAGAATTTTAATTTTCAACCTATATTTCTATTTTTTTATGATTTTATAAGAAATAAGAAATGGGGGGGGGGGGGGGGGGGGGGGGGGGGGGGGGGGGGGGGGTACTAAATCCTATTTTAATTTCTAGAAAATGCAAATTTAATTGGAAAAATATAGAAAAATAGTTTTTAGAAACTAATTAAGTGCAGAAATTTAATAGAACAAAAAGCCCCAATTTTTATTAACTAATTGACACTTAATTTGACCAATTAAAAACTAAACCCTAAATTTATAAAACTAAAAACTAAAATATTAAAACTAATTTATTTCTTATAAAAGACAGGGTAGAAAATGAAATAAAGGAAAGATAAGGGTAGGCGGGCGATCTTTGGAAATTTTACACTACAATAGAAACGGGTGCCCCTTAACTTTGAGAAAAATAGCAAACAAACCCTACGCTAGCAGCTTATTTTTGCTTATTTAAAAAGTGAGAATTATCAAAAACTTAAAACTACAAAGTTGTTAAACAGCTTATTTTTAACAACTTTAATAAAGACACTTTGAACTTTTGACAAAGGAATAAGCTGAAAAATAAGCAACTAGAATGCTGTCACAGAAAGTGCTTGTTTGACCATATTTTTGGATTTTTGCTTATTGTGAGCTTATTTCTTGATGAAAACTGAAACTAAAAGAGGCTTATTCTAGATTAAAATGTGTATTAAGGGATTCTAAACTAATATTAGCCTGTGTTGAACAAATTTAAAAAGGAAATGAAACTGAAAAAGAGCAAAGTCTAAGTGAACTGTTTTTGAGCTTTTTATTTATAAGCTAACAAGCCTATTATCAAACTTTATAAGCTGTAAATTTGGAAATAAGCTAACCTAGCTTACTCTAATCAACCTAGGTAAAAGGATTTATAAAACTTCTCAAGAAAATTAGAAACTTCAAAGTGAAAAAATGCAAAAAAAACTATGCTGATATGAAGTATGCTTTGCTGATGCACTTGGTTGCTGGTGCAATGTGCAATCTACTCAAAGTCAAGCTATACTTTGAGGCCTAAATCTTTCACTAAATGATTCTAAAGGAGCACAACACAACCTTAAACTCTAAAATGCTCTTTAAGATCCTAAAAACTAAACCTCTTACAGCTGTGATATGCCCTGGTGCTGAGAATGAATTATAATGCTCTAAACTTTTAGATTCAAAAATCTAATTCTTAAAACCTGTTTAACTTTTGATTTTATGACCTACTACAACTGAGTTAAGAGTTTAGACAGTGAATGTTTGACTGTTAGAGTTAAACATGCATAAATCCAAACACTCCCTATTGAAACTGTCCAACACTAAATTGAGCTTAAAACCTTTCTAAAGGCTAAAACAGTTTAAACCTTTTAGCTACTCTTATTTAAAATGACCTGTTTAAGCTTTTTAAACACTAACAATGCTAGCTTATTTGTATGACTAAGCTAGTTACTCTTTGTAGCTTATTATTCTAAATTTGACAGAAATGCAAGTTTGAAATCTAAATGAGTTGTTAACTAGGAAAACTTAAAACAACAACAACTATAAGCTGTCTACACTAAATGAAACAGGATTAAGCACTAGATTAAGCAAACAACTTTGATATAAGCAAAATGAATAAGCTAGGTAGATGCTAAAATAGAATTGAGAAGGAGAAACCTGAATTTTGAAGATTCTTCTTCACCTAGACATCCAAGTGAAGAGTCTAGGTGATCCTATTGGCACCTTGCCTCTAAACCAAAGCTTAAAACTCAATAAGCTGTTAAAGAGCTTATTTCTCCTTATTGCTTGAAAATGAACTCAAAACACTTAGGTAATCATGATGTTTTGATGTAAATGATGAAAGTAAGTAGAAGAATGACTGAATACAAGTTTAAACTAGCTTTAGAGCTTATGAACAGTAATAAGCTAAATTGAGCTTATTAAGAGCTTATTGAATAAAATCGATTTGAAATTGAAAACTTAAAACACAATAAGTTTGTAAACTGAATGTATTTCACAAATGAAAGAGTACAAGATGTAAGAGAAGGTTACAAGAGCTTAAGAGCTTATTAACTAAAAGCTTAAAAGAAATTGCTTAATTTTGAAAGAAATACAAACTGGAAATTTAAAAACAAAACAACAACTCAAAAAATGATGTCTAAGCCTTCTATTTATAGAGGAGAGGTGAAGAGAGGGAAAGAATTCCAGAATGCTCCATTCAATCTCAATCGTTGATCTTTTATAAGCAAATTTGAGCCGTTTGATGGGTTTGATGATGTGTTTGATCCAATCATTGGATGCCACGTGTTTGTTGTTGATTGGGGAGAGGTGTATGAACGAGTTTTATAAGAGAAAAGGGAGCGGGGTGTGGGAAAAACCGGGATTGGGTTGTATGAAATTTGGGCGGGAAAATCTGTTAGAGTTGGTTAGGAGGTTGCGATATAAGCGGGTTCAGTTTGAAAACTTTGAGATATTGACACATTCGGTCCCCGTCTTTGCTTCCGCCCAAATGTAGATATAAACAAGTTTGGAGTTGTGCAAATTCACCCCTTGTGTTTTTCCTTCTCTCTTTCTTCTTTATTAAACACACTTTCAACTCTTGGCAACTTTGGTCCTTGAAACTTCTATCTTCCACATAAGCCTCTAATCTTTGAACACTTGACAACTTTGGCCCCTTGACTTTATCTTGGGCTCTTGACTTCATTGTTTCTTTCTTTGACTGTGTCGGGCTGATCCGGCTGTGATCTTTGGCTGATTTCACCACTCTTGTCCTTGACTCTTTAAGTTCTTTTCCCGTTTCTTGTCGGTTTTTTTGATCGTTTTTTTGCTTCTTTTTGTCTTTTCAATCCTTTCCTGCACAATTGGACACAAAAGCACACATTTTCTATTCTTTTGGCATTTAATTGGCTTTTATTAGGCAAAATCCCGGGTAAATTAGTATACAATTAAGCAAATATCACTTATATTTAGTTAACTAGACCAGATGTGTCACTCAAATAATCCAGTTACTAGTATATCAGAGCTTATTTGTTTATCAATTTACGAACAGGGATTTCTCGGCACAAACATAAAGATCATAGACAAATCTTTAAAACACATAAATCATAACGGGTCTCTCAACCATACCGAAATAATATTAATTTTTAATTTGATAAGCGAAAGATGGACAAGATAAGATAATAATAGGATTTCTATCATAACTTGCGAATAAAGGGAGTCATGGTCATACCAAATGCTTATTCATTATCATAACATGCACCAAGTAGATCATAGAGATATTTGAGCCTCTCATGGCTAAGGTGATCATAACAAAAGTATATTTAACTTTAGAACTTCTATTATTTCCAATAGAGTAAGTTGAGACCGTCTTCGTTCTTGATCGGTAGAATCCTTTATTCTTTAAAGGAAGTTTGTTTTTTGGTGTTTTTTATGGATGATATATGGGGAGGATTGAAGATGATGTTGTGGGGATAAGATTATTGGGATAGATAAAAAAAATAGAGAGGGGGGGGGGGGTGGGGGGGAATAAAATTTAGAGTGAAAATTCGTTCTCTATTAATGGCTGTTTTGGGTGAAAAGTGCGGCGCACACAAAAGATTGTGCGACGCACATGGTGATTAAATGCACTAGCATTAAATGTTTGTTGAGTAAGTGCGGCGTACAAGAGGATTTGTGTGGCGTACTTAGGGTGTAAATGCAATAGTATTAAATTCTTCATAAATGCTTCATATCAGATGGGAAGTGCGGCGCACACAAAAGAATGTGTGCGTACTTGTTGAGTTAATACAATGTTAACTGTCTTTGACTTGAAGGAAAAGTGCGGTGCACAAAAGGCAAGTGCGGCGTACTTTTGGCACATATAGCTTGATTGTTGATCTTTTCTTGAATGATGCGTTCTTTAACGTGTAAGTGTTTGATTTTGTTGTATCTAACCTCGGGACGTCTTTTAGTGAACCTGCAAGCAATTTTTGGCTATTAAGTATCGAAAGTTCACGAGAAATGATAAAATATACACAAATAACGCCATAGAAAACATGTATAATTTGGGCGTTATCAAATCCCTCCACGCTTAGCTTATTGCTTGCCCTCAAGCAATCGAAGCGAGAAAATAAAATCATTTATCGTGACATGGACAAAATTTGGATTTTATAAGAGTTTGCGATACTCGAAAACTTTCATGCATAGACAAATAACAAAGACACCTCACATAGGGAGAGTGGTTTGAGTTTTAATTCACTCAGGCCACTCAGATAGGGTTATATTTTTGTGAAGAACACTCAATTTGCACAGACATAATCTAGACAGCTACCATAGGCTTGTACTTAACACATAAACCTGACCGAAGGGCGGAACTTGATACTGGAGCGGATACAATCTTCACGTGCCGAAACATAAGCCTTTATTTCTTTGAACTACACATATATAAAATTTCTCTCTTTTTTTGGAATTGACAACCAAGGCTTGGCACAAAACTTCTTCTTTCAACTTTAACTTAGAACTTGTAGCAATTTAGCACTAAAGGGAGTGCTTGCAAGAACAGGGACTTGCAGAATTCATTACATGCGATTAGGCTTCGGTCTAGTAAATGATGATTAAGCACAAGTTTCAGAGCTTCTAAATTATCGGCTCTCTCAAATATAATGATCAACCAATACCAATGTTCCAGAAAAGGCGACAAAGACCATACGTACACATCCGTAACAACGGAATAGACACATATGACTGCAATCAAACCTTAACTCGAACAAGCTAAAGGCATCAATTATCTTGGGTACCAAAGGTGGATACCCGAATATTTTATAGGCTTAGAATTCTCACAATTTAGTAGACTAGGTTGTGCTAGCTATAATCTCAATCCGGTTAGATTTACCTTACTAAGAGCAATTTTTTAATTTTTGAAAGCATATGTATTAATTAATTTTTTTTGAGATTTTTCATAAAATATCAGTTGGAAAATTTTTGGCAGGGCAAATATGAAGGGATATGATTAATTTTTCCTATTTGGCTCCCCTTCACACTTAAGTTGAACATTGCCCTCAATGTGATAACTGATAATAGAGATAAAATATGGAAAATTAAGGGAAAACGGTACTTCCCGGGGCATATAGATATAGTTGCGAGAGAGCCATCCTTGAGCAAACTCTTTCATAATTTAATTATATCTTAAGCTAAAAGTACCTCATAAAAAGTAAAAAGCACACAAAAGAAAGAAATTTTTGTTTTATTTAGAAAATAAATAAAGGAATATAGTAGCAGAATGGAGGAGGGACTCCTCCACACTTAAGTGAAGCACGGGTTGCCTCCTGAGAAGCGCTTATTTTAAGAGAGTCTATTAGCTAAACTCGTACTTCGTGAGTCATTCTTTTGGGAAAAAGGGAGTTACTGCTTCTCTTGGGTCATTATCTTCTTCATGGTATAGTTTAAGTCGATGGCAATTGACTATAAATGTCTTTCCATCTTTTCCATAGAGTTCAACATATCGGAAGATATTGATGTTTTATACAACATAGTCCTAACCATCAAGATCTGAGTTTCGGTTGTTTAAATTTGTAATTCGAGTGAAAGAGCAGAACTTTATTTCCTTGTTTGAATTCTTTTATCATTCTTAACTTTTTGTCGTGCCAGACTTTGGTTCTTTCCTTGTATAGACGAGAGTTTTCATAAGCTTGGTGTCTAAGTTCGTCTAATTCGTGTAACTGAAACATTCTTTTCTCACCAGCAGCGATGAGATCTGGGTTGCAATTTTTCAGTGCCCAGTATGCACGGTGTTCAATTTCAAATGGTAAGTGGCAGTTTTTTCCATATATTAGTTTGTATGGTGTAGTACCGGTAGGTGTTTTGTAGGCAGTGCGAAAAGCCCACAGAGCGTCATCAAGTTTTCTTGACCAAATAGCAGGATTGTCTTTAACAGTTTTTTCAAGAATTCTTTTAAGAGCTCTGTTCGTGTTTTCAACTTGACCACTAGTTTGAGGGTGATAAGATGTAGAGAAACGGTGATTAACTCCATATCTTTTCATGGTTTTTTCCATTATTTTGTTACAGAAGTGAGTACCTCGGTCGCTGATTAGAGCTTTGGGCATTCCGAAATGGCAGAATAGTTTCTTCAGAAAGGCGACTACTACTCGGGCATCATTGGTTGGTAAAGCTTGAGCTTCGGCCCATTTAGATACGTAATCAACAGCGACTAGAATGTATTCAAACTTATATGATTTTGGGAATGGTCCCATAAAGTCGATACCCCATATGTCAAAAATTTCACATACTTGAATGTTGTTTAAGGGCATTTCATCATGTTTTGATATATTTCCGGTCCTTTGACATGCTTCACATAAGCGGACTAGAGTATGAGCTTCTTTGATGATTGTTGGCCAGTAAAATCCTGAATCAAGGACTTTTTTAGCAGTTATGTTTGGTCCATAATGTCCACCTGTTGGTCCGTGGTGACATTGATCTAAAATGGTTCGGGTTTCTGGTCCAGATATACAACGTCTGATCATACCGTCGGAGCATACTTTGAAGAGATAAGGTTCCTCCCAAAAGTAGTGTTTGAGGTCAGAGAAGAATTTGTTCTTTTGTTGATATGTCATTCCCTTTGGTATAATATTACCGACTAGGTAGTTTGCAAAGTCTGCGAACCATGGTTCATTAATGTTGATTTCCATAAGAGTTTCTCCGGGAAAGTTATCATCTACTTCACTATCATCGCTTGTTTCATCATTTTCGATTCGGGATAAGTGATCGGCTGCAACATTTTCTGTTCCTTTTCTATCTTTGATTTCTATGTCAAATTCTTACAGAAGTAAAATACATCGAATAAGGCGTGTCTTAGCATCTTGCTTTTTAAATAAGTGCTTTAGAGCTAAATGATCAGTGTGAATAATAGTTTTTGAGAGAATAAGATAGGATCTGAGTTTGTCAAATGCAAAAACTATAGTCATAAGTTCTTTTTTGGTTACAGTGTATTTTTGTTGAGCGGAATTAAGGGTTTTGCTTGCGAAGTAGATTGGGTGAAAGTTTTTACCATCTTTTTTACCTAAGACGACTCCAATAGCGAAATTACTTGCATCACACATAAGTTCAAATGGAAGATTCCAGTTTGGGCTTACGATCACAGGAGCACATGTGAGTTTCTCTTTTAATGATTCAAAAGCTTTTTGACATTCACCATTGAACTCAAATGGAGTTTCTTTTTCAAGCAGTTTAGTTAGAGGTCGAGCAGTTTTCAAGAAGTCTTTAATAAAACGTCCGTAAAAACCGACATGTCCGAGAAAGCTTCTAACACCTTTGATATTAGTAGGGGGTGGAAGTTTCGAGATTACATCGATCTTTGCTTTGTCGACTTCAAGTCCTGTACTAGACACCTTGTGTCTGAGCACAATTCCTTCTTTGACCATGAAGTGACATTTTTCCCAGTTTAAGATGAGATGAGCGTCTTTACAACGTTGGTGCATTTTATCAAGATTATTAAGGCATGTGTCGAAAGAGTTTCCGAAGACGGAGAAATTGTCCATGAATACTTCGACGGATTCTTCGATCATATCGTGAAAGATTGCCAACATACATCTTTGAAATGTGGCAGGAGCATTACATAGACCGAAAGGCATTCGCCTATAAGCGTATGTTCCGAAAGGACAAGTGAATGTTATTTTTTCTTGATCATTAGGATCGATAGGAATTTGAAAATACCCAGAAAAACCATCGAGGAAATAGAAATATTTATTTCCCGCGAGTCTTTTTGCATTTGATCCATAAAAGGTAAGGGAAAATGATCTTTTGCGGTTGCTTCATTGAGTTTACGATAATCGATGCATACTCTCCAACCCGTAAAGGTTCTTGTTGGAAAAATTTCATCATTTTCGTTGGTGACAACTATAATACCACCTTTCTTTGGTACACAGTGGATAGGACTAACCCAAGGACTATCGGCAATTGGATAAATTATACCGGTATCCAGGAGTTTCACGATTTCTTTTTTAATAACTTCTTGCATGTTTGGATTTAACCTTCTCTGTTTTTGGACAACGGGTTTCTTATCATCCAGAAGTTGTATTTTGTGTTTGCAGAATGATGGGCAAATACCAGGAATGTCTGTCGTTTTCCAAGCAAAGGCTTGCTTGTGCTTTTTAAGAACAGATATGAGTTTGTTTTTCTTTTCTTTGGATAGCTGAGATGATATGATAACAGGAAGAAAAGAGGATTCTTCTAGGAATACATATTCCAGATTATCAGGAAGAGGTTTAATTTCGAGATCCGTAGGCGGTTCTTTAAGAGATGTTTTGATCTTATAATCAGTATTGATGGTGATTTTTTCAAATGGTGGATCTTTGATGTCGGATTCAGAGTCAGAGTTTTCATCGGTGGTCATTGCCATGAATTCATCAAATTCAGCAAAGATTTCTTCTTCGAGAAGGGTTCCTTCGATGGAATGAAGAATTTTACTACCTTCGTCTAAAAGAGCGTCAAAATCTTCTTCTAAGATTTCATCGATTACATCGATACTGAAACAGGTATCATCGTTCGAATAAGAGTGTTTCATCGCAGAATCGATATTGAAAATCATTCGTTCAGTTCCAACTCCAAGGTTGAGTTGTTTCTGTTTAACTCGAATTACTGCATCAGCAGTGTGAAGAAATGGTCGTCCCAAGATGAGTGGAACTTTACTATCTTCTTCCATTTCAAGAATAACGAAATCAGCAGGAAAGGTGAATTTACCAACTTCAACGAGCATATTTTCAGCTATTCCAACATGGTATTGGAATGATCTATCGGCTAATCTTACGCTCATTTTAGAGTTTCGAGAGATAATTTGGCATATATCGAATATGGCATAAGGTTAATGCTAGCACCAAGGTCGGCTAAGGAATTGCAGGAGAAAGTTTTGTTGAAATTACATGGAATAAGAAAACTTCCGGGGTCTCCGAGTTTAGGTGGAACTTTGTTTTGGATCATCGCTGAACTTTCATCGCTTAAGAAAGCGGCAGAGATTTGTTCGATTTTGTGTTTGTTGTTTATTAGTTCTTTGAGAAATTTTCCATAATTAGGCATTCTGGCCAAGACATCGATAAGAGGCACATATGTCAAGAAATTTTCGGTATTGAGCTTCTATTTTTTCTTTCCTTAGACATTGAGGATACGAGATTTTTGGTTTAAATGGTTTGGGTAATGGAGTTTCCTTGACTGGTTTTAGATTTTAAGTTTTCGGTTATGGTGTGGATTCTTCGTCTTTATCATCGCTATCAAAGTTGATAGGAGTTTCAGAATCGTTTTGTTGACCATTTGGGTTAACTGGTGGGTTGTAAGATTTATCACTTCTTGTGAACACGACATTCACATGCTCATTGCGAGATTGTGGTGGTTGGTAGGCTTTAGAATTATGTCCTTTTGGGTTTGGTTGAGTGTTGCTAGGAAGAGATCCAGAAGGTCGACCAGATTGCTTATCAGTAAGTCTGTCTAACTTGGTTTCAAGATTTTGAATTGACGCTTGATGATTTTTGGCTACGATTTCGAGTTGGGTTTTGAGATCCATGAATGTTTCTTTGACGAAATCGTTGGTCGATTGCTGAGATTTCATGAAATCATTGAATTGTTTTTGAAGATCACAAGGTTTGTAATCAGTACTGGATCGATAGTTGTCTCGGTTATAACTACTTTGTTCGTTTGAACGCCAATTATCGTGATTTGAGTCTCGATCGCGATAATTATTGTAAAAACGAGTTTTATGAGAAGTTTGCATGAATTTAGCTTCTTCCTCGAGGACATAGGTATATCATCTTCATCAAGATTGGGTTTAGTTTTTTTAGCATGGTTTTGGAGTTCTTTATACTGAGCATCCATTTTCAGGGTCATGGCATCCATTCGGGCCATAATTTTGTCAGTATTGGAATTACTGCTGCCTTCATCGGCGAAAGCAACAGTTTTCTTAAGAGATGTTTGGGTTTTCTAATTTTTAGCCCAGTCAAGCTTGAGTAAGACTTTATCTTCGAGAAGCTGATAAGCTTGATTTGGTATTTTATAGAGGAAAATTCCACCAGCTGCGGCATTTAGAACTTCTTGGGTTATTTCGCTTAGACCATGATAGAAGATTTTGATAATATTGCCTTTGGACAGATTGTGACCATGAAAGTTTCGGAGCATTTCCTTCATACGAAGCCAAGCGTCGGTTAGAGATTTGTTTTCGTGTTGAGAAAAAGCTCGGATTTCTTCGAGGAGTCGGTCAAAAAGAGCTGGGGGAAAGAAACGGCTAATGAAAGCGGTTCGAAGTTCATCCCATGTTTCAATAGTTCATTCGTTGAGTTCATCCAACCATGTTTTTGCTTCCCTAATAAGGGATAGGGGAAACATCATTAGGCGGACGACTTCATTCTCAGTATCTCTGTATTTAAACATATCGCAGATTCCGAGGAATTCGTGAATGTGTTTATGAGGATCGGTTTTGGTTCTACCATCGAATTGGTTTCCTTTGACAATGGTCAAGTGGTTACCTTTGATAGCAAATTCATTTACGGTTTTAGGAATAGTGATTACGGAACCAGGTGTCGGAGCGACAACATGGTCGGCAGCCCACATGGGTTCATCATCCATTGGATCGTAATTTCAAAGAATATCAAGAAAGTGACAGAAATAGTTGATGTTAAGAACTGGCGAGTAGACAATTCTCGGGTGTTGTGGTGGATTATTTCTTTGATCGTATGGAACTTTTCTGTTTCATTGGCTAAGTCTTCGATTCAGAGTACGTTCAGGTTCAGGTAATGGTTCAACAAGTTCAGGATTAGAAGCACGTGTATGCATCCAAGAGAGAAATTATTTGGGTTAGTTTGCCAGAAAATTGTACGGCGATTTTTTGAAAAATAGGGGGTTAAAGTAATTTTCTAGAGTTTTGACTACAGAACAGCTAAGAATCCTCGGTAATGGCGCCAAAAACTTTGATGTGTTTCAAAAGCTTTAAATTTATAAGACTAAAAATACCGGATAATTATATGGAAACACACGGGTAAAAGTATAACCCACGTATGTAGTATAATCTTTTTAGGTAAGACCAGGTCGTCCACAGGGAGTAGAGTAGTGTTCAAATAATCAGAAAGAAAATAGACTTTAACAATTTTGAAAACAATCTTTACTTTACCAATGATAAAAAGTATGACTACTAGGATAGTTGAAAAATAACTTATAAGTGTTGGAAATGATTTGACCTCGAAGATGGGGCATTAATTTATAAAGATGATTTCTCGTCAGAAAACGTTTTCACAAATCAACTTGTTAACTTAAGACTTATATTTAGTTAATTAGACCAAATGTGTCACTCAAATAATCCATTTACTATTATATCAAAGCTTATTTTGTTTATCAATTTACAAAAGTGGATTTCTCGGCACAGACGTTAAAGACCATAGACAAATCTTTAAAACCACATAGATCATAACGGGTCTTTCGACCTATACCGATATGATTATATAATCTAAGTTGATAAGCAAAAACAGATAAGATGGGATATAATAGGGTTGCAACATAAGCTTAGAATTAAAGCGGTCAAGATCATACCAAACACTTATTCATTATCATAACTTCACCGAGTAGTCATGAGAGATTTAGCCTATCATGGCTAAGGAGTTCATAACAAAAGTACTCATTACATAAATTTCCATTATTTTAATAACAAGGTAAGAAAACTTCTTCGTTCTTGATCGTTAGATCTTTTTCTTCAAGGAAAAAGGTATTTCTTGGTGTTTTGGTGAGAAGGGAAAAGTATGTGCGTGTAGAATGAGATAGGTAGTGAGAGGAATGATTTGGTTGAGAAATGTCATCTTAATTTATAGGCAAGATTTTGGTGTAAAGTGCGGCGCACTTACAAATAAGTGTGGCAGACTTGGTGAGTTAATGCAATAGCATTTAATGACTTTACTGGAAGTGCGGTGCACTTACAAATAAGTGCGGCGGTTTTGAGGAGTTAATGCAGGTGCATTTAATGGACTTTAATTCTTCAATCTTTGGGAAAATATGCGGCGCACAATATTGTAAGTGCGGCGGTGTTTGAACTTCAGAGAAAAGTGCGGCGCACAATGTAACAAGTGCGGTGGACTTCTTGAATTTTGGCTAGAAATATTTCTTTTCTTGTATTCGCCTCCCAAAGTGTATAGATTATTAAGCTTGGGTCTTTAGAGTCTTCAAGTGAACCTATAAGCAATTTAAGCTTAATTAAGTATCGAAAGTTCACGAGAAATGATAAAATATATATAAATAACGCCATAGAAAACATGTATAATTTGGGCTTTATCAGCTTATCAGTGTTCCCATGTACTGTACTTGTGTTTCAATAAAGCTTACTATCAAAAAGTTAATAGCTTATTTTATAGGTAAAATAAAGTCAATAAGCATAACCTCCAAAACTGTTGGATCAATCTTTTGGGGGTGTTTGGACAATGTGTTCACATATCATCTTTTTTAGTAATTTCATAGTCAAAACCAATTAAGAACTCTAATTGTGTTTGGGTAAGATTATTTTAAAATGCTTTTGGATTGTGTTTAGGTGAAATAAACTATAATTAGCCTTACTATCGGGATTGGAGGTTTTTGAGAATGCGTAAAGCTTACCCAAACAGTCCGTAAAAACTGCATGATTGTATACCATCTCCCAATTGTATCTTAATTATCTTTGTGACAGATTTAAAACTAAGGATAAGATGGCACCTGTTAAATACTTGACCATTAATGAGAAAGGGAATGGGCTGTCATTCAAACTGGTGTTTGTTGACATCTTGTCAACTATCCTTCGCATAATGGGGTTACTTGGTCTTCGTGATCACTTATCTCCGCAAGTTTTATTTGATTCCAAGTGATCTCTTACACAGGATCTCCTGCTTTGTTGCATTCTTTATTTCTTCTAGTTCTGTTGCACAGTTTGCAGCCCATATCATGTTAAGGCCAAAGATGTCACTATTAGTATGCTGCCATATAAGTTAATAAAATGTGTCCACAAAAATCAAGTGATCAAAGAAGATATGGTGAAACACCTGGAAGTTTTTGGTGGAAGTCAGCCTGCAATATTTAAGAGCAACCAAATCGGACGATCGTGCCGCCCTATCCTCCTTATCACAACCGCCTGATAAACCAATTAGCAACATTATAACCAAGTGTTCGCTTACTAATATATTACATCCGTTAAAAGTACTAAAAACCATTTTTGACTTTACAACCGGCAGTGGCTTCATTAACTACCAAATGTCCAACTTAAGACAGTTCTGTATGCTCATGATATATACTGCAACAAAAAATAAAAAATTGGTCTAAACATCAAGATAAGACTACTTAGGCATAGTTTAATAGAATAATAATCCCAAAAGCAAAAGTTAATCATATGTTGTAAGCAAATGATTTTTGAGACTGTACCGCAGTTACTGTATTGGGGTTTCATAGATGTATAATCTGAATTACATAGATTTTGATCAAAACTTTATTTCTAAAAGAGTAAAATGCATAAATACCTGAATTATCAGCCTATGTTGTTTGTAGATATGTATTCTAGTAGTCACTTTCTTTAATTTTCACAATAGCATAATCCAAATGCTCCTCAAAAATGTCTAAAAATGCAACCCATTACACAAAGTCAATCAAATACCAAAACTCAAAAACAATAGCTAATCATATGTTCTAAACATACCTGTAACTGAGTCACTCTTACACACACATTCGGACATCAAAAACCTAACTTTTTCATAGTCCAACCATATCTAAAAATTAAATAAACCTGTTATTATAATCCAAAGTAAACACTGATATATTCTTATAAACACAACAAATTCCATTTGTAACACCCGTGATTTGAGCAGGTTAGTCATACCTTTAGAGTTGTCTAAGTGTCTATACGTGTTATATGTGTGTGCTATGTGACTTTATCTGTGTGCATGATTATCATTCTGATGTGCGTGTTCATCTCATTTTAGAAAGGTTTGAGATATTGAGGGTTATCTCCATTTCGTTCACGTGTAGTGACAATGGAAATGAGTGACGTGTTTGCATGCGTTGCTACGT
Organism: Tanacetum coccineum; assembly: GCA_026074375.1. Lineage (NCBI taxonomy): Eukaryota > Viridiplantae > Streptophyta > Magnoliopsida > Asterales > Asteraceae > Tanacetum > Tanacetum coccineum. The sequence goes on from BQNB010009082.1 coordinate 67,858, forward strand.
CAATATGTGGATAATTATATGTTGCATTATTATGGAAAGTATGTTAGTAAGGAAGTGAATTAGGTTCGTGAAATATGAGAATTAGTAATGAACTTTTTAAATACAGAAAGTATTTTTGGAAATGAATGTTATAAATAGAAAGTTAGTATTTAGTTTTTCATGCAAAAGGCTTACTAATTTTTACAAGATTTTTGTAGGAAAATAAGGTAAAGTAAGAAATGATATAATTAATAATAATAATAAAATAATAGTTTTATATAATATATATATTATATAATATATAAAAATATTAATATATTATATATCTTCTGTTTATATATCAATTATTAAGGGGGGGCGATCGGTTTTAAGGGGGGAAAGAGAAAAAAAATGTATTTTATCTAATCCTAAGTTTAGTTAGATTAGGATTCTATTTAATTAGTTTAATAAGAAAAACCCTAACTCATTCTTGCCTCCCCACCTTGTTCAGCCGAAATCCCTCCCCTAAGAACAAGGAAGACAAAAAATTTATCCAAGAAATTAAGAGTTAGATCGTGTTATGATCAAGAAAGAACGCTAGGTAAGGATTCTACTCTTGTTAATTCTTTATAAATCATGTAACAAATAATATGATGGATCATTAGAGTTTAAAACTTTTGTAATTAATGATGTTATAATCATGCTAGTGCGTTTATGGTTTGATTAGGATCATATTGGTGTAAACGGTTAGGCTAGATCGCGTTAATTTGTGAATTAGAGTTTGACAAATTTTAGGGTTGTGTTCAACTGATGTTATCTCTATGATGGTAACGTGTTTTGAGGTGTTTCTAGTACCTAAATTGTAGTTCAGAGAGTCTACTTTTCAAAAAGTTTGGCCTCGATCGATTTTGAGTTTTGGAAGTTAGTCAAATGGTCATTACAAGAAAAGTTGTCAAACCAGTAAATACAGGTCAAATTTAGGTCAGATTTAGAGAGGTAAAACACCTATTTAAAATTCGAATTAAGGTTAGACAAAACACAAAAGTCAAGTTCTATATGTCTATTAACTTCCCTGAGAAAATTAGCCTATAACTAGTTTCCTAAGTATGGTTAGCAAGGTCAAACATTTTAGTGCGCGTTCAGATCCGAATCGGAGTACTTTTGAATTAGGAATTTATTTGAGGTACTTGTACATGTGATATGCTTTTAGGGAAAATGAGGTAGTTAGTAAACACCTAAGTGAACATGGGTGATTTATGTGAGAATTTATTTAGTTCAATAAGTAAGGGTTGGAAGCGAGATAAGTGACACTAAAATTCTGCGTTTTCAAGTAAAATGTAAATCATTTGAATTATTAGTAAAATAAGTGGTTAAAGTTGGGAATGGTGTCGGGGTGACCCATGGGGATAATTAAACACCATAGACATCCATCATATGATTGTTACATGGACTTAAGCATTTGGCTTAGTCGCGTGTAACACGTTTATATTCTATTATGTAGATTTGTGTAAGATATTTGGAAGCTGCTTGAGCATCAGGTAAGTTTCATAGTCTCTCTTTTCACATCGCTTTTAAATTGGGATGGAAATGATGCAAATGGATTTGAAATGTTCTAATTACTGTGATTATGTGTCTTTATTTTGAAAGTGTATGGACTTTACTTGGCTATTGTATGTTACATGCTAAATGCTTATATGTATTTTAAATGGATTAAGCTTTTGGGATAACAGGATATCTTTGAGTTTTAACAATAAAAGCTTTTACTTTATTCTTGGCTGTTTTTGCTAATATTCTTTTAATAATTGGTATTCGTTTGAATCAACAGTTGTTGGAGTTTTCCTGATTATTGGTATTCTTTGAATCAACGATAGTTGGAAGATTGTTTCTGGTATTCATTAGAATCAACAGATTCAATTATTGCTTCTGGTATTCATTGGAATCAACAGATTCAATTATTGTTTCTGGTATTAATTAGAATCAACAGATTCAATTTGTTTCTGGTATTCACTGGAATCAACATATTCAATTTGTTATCTCGTTTTTTTTCACTACATCAGTTATTGCATAGGTCGATTAAGTTTCATGATCATATAATATGATGTTTTGTGTAACACCCGTGATTTGATCAGGTTAATCATACCTTTAGAGTTGTCTAAGTGTCTATACGTGTTATCTGTGTGTGCTATGGGGCTTTATCTGTGTGCATGATTATCATTTTGAGGTGCGTGTTCATCTCATTTTAGAATGGGTTTGAGATATTGAGGGTTATCTCCATTTCGTTCACGTGTAGTGACAATGGAAATTAGTGACGTGTTTGCATGCGTTGCTATGTCAATATGTGGATAATTATATGTTGCATTATTATGGAAAGTATGACATTAAGGAAGTGAATTAGGTTCGTGAAATATGAGAATTAGTAATGAACTTTCTAAATATAGAAAGTATTTTTGGAAATGAAAGTTATAAATAGAAAGTTAGTATTTAGTTTTTCATGCAAAAGGTTTACTAATTTTTCCAAGGTTTTTGTAGGAAATTAAGGTAAAGTACGAAATGATATAATTAATAATAATAATAAAATAATAAAAATATATATACTAAGGGGGGCGATCGGTTTTAAGGGGAAAAAGAGAAAAAAAATGTATTTTATAATCCTAAGTTTAGTTAGATTAGGATTCTATTTAATTAGTTTAGTAAGAAAAACCCTAACTCATTCTTGCCTCTCCACCTTGTTCAGCCAAAATCCCTCCCCTAAGAACATGGAAGACAAAATTTTGATCCAAGAAATTAAGAGCTAGATCGTGTTAGGATCAAGAAAGAACGCTAGGTAAGGATTCTACTCTTGTTAATTCTTTATAAGACATGTAACAAATAATATGATGGATCATTAGGGTTTAAAACCTTTGTAATTAATGATGTTATAATCATGCTAGTGCGTTTAGGGTTTGATTAGGATCATATTGGTGTAAACGGTTAGGCTTAGATTGCGTTAATTTGTGAATTAGGGTTTGGCAGATTTTAAGGTTGTGTTCAACTGATGTTATCTCCACGATGGTAACGTGTTTTGAGGTGTTTCTAGTGCCTAAATTATATTTCAAAGAGTCTACTTTTCAAAAAGTCCGGCCTCGATCGATTTGAGTTTTGGAAGTTAGTCAAATGGTCGTTACAAGAAAAGTTGTCAAAACAGTAAATACGGGTCAGATTTAGGTCAGAATTAGAGAGGTAAAACCCCTATTTAAAATTTGAATTAAGGTTATCCAAAACACAGAAGTCAAGTTATATATGTATATTAACTTCCCTAAGAAAATTAGCCTCTATTTAGTTTCCTAAGTATGGTTAGCAAGGTCAAACATTTTAGTGCGCGTTCAGATCCGAATCTAGGTACTTTTGAATTAGGAATTTATTTGAGGTACTTGTACATGTGGTATGCTTTTGGAGAAAATGAGGTAGTTAGTAAACACCTAAGTGAACATAGGTGATTTATGTGAGAATTTATTTGGTTCAATAGATATGGGTTGGAAGCCAGATTAGCGACACTAAAATTCCGCATTTTTGGGTGAAATGTAGTTAAGTAGACTTATGAGTAAATGAAAGGGGTAAAGTTGGGCATGGTATCGGGGTGACCCATGGAGGTATGTACACCCCTTAGACATCTATCATATGATTGTTACATGGACTTAAGAATTTAGCTTAGTCGCGTGTAACACGTTTATATTGTATTGTATAGATTTGTTCTAGGAAATTTAGGAAGCTACATTGAGCATCAGGTGAGTTTCATAGTCCCTCCTTTCACATCGTTTTTAAATTGGGATGGAAATGATGCAAATGGATTTGAAATGTTCTAATTACTGTGATTATGTGCCTTTATTTTAAAAGTGTATGGACTTTACTTGGCTATTATGTGTTACGTGCTAAATGCTTATGTGTATTTAGATCGGGGGTAACATTCCTACCCATTTGTTGTGATATCGGGATCGAGGGTAACGTTCCTACCCATGTGAAGTGATGGTTTTAATGGATCGGGGGTAACGTTCCTACCCAAGTGTTGATACTTGTTGGATCGAGGGACACGTTCCATTCCCATGCTCGTTATGGTTACATTTGCATGTTAGCTTGTATGATAGTACAATAATTGTCCTGCCATGTTTTCATTAATTATAGTAATTATGTATAAGATTTGATTTTCGTGTCTTAAACCTATGTCTCTCACCAACCTTTGTGTTGACGTTTTTAAGCATCATAAGCATCATTTTCAGGTGAGCATAAAGGAGATCTAAAATGTGAGAATGTGGCTTAGAGAGACTTAGGCTGCATGCGGAGTTTAAATCTCATAGCTTATTTCTTGTTTGATTGAATGTTGATATGTTTGGTGGTTTGATTCATACTTTAGACTTATTTTGGTTGTCTTTCATGTCTTGTATTGTTTTTTTTTTTTTAACCCCTTTTACTTCAATCATAGTGCCGGTTTATTATTTTATGTTTGCTTGGGTATTTTCATGACACTTTGTGTCCTTATGTTCTGTTTAGTTCATGTAGTTTCCTCTATTGTGACACTCATTATGTTGTGATGATATCATTCTAGTTATGCTCGTGTTTCCGCCTTGGCAGGTGTGACATGTTGTTGATCTTTAAAAAAGAACCTGAGACTCGGCGTGAAGGAGTTTTGATGGAGATCGTCATCTAAGAGTTATGTGCATCATCGACAAGGGAAACTTTGGATCATCGTTGCAGAGCTACCTAATTTAAGTCATCTAAAAGTTAGTTATAATATAGTCGTCTTTTTAACGTCGTCGTCGATTCAGTAGTCAAGCTCATTTTGTCATGTGTGAGCACGTTTGAAACTTCCGAGTGTAACAAAACTTAATATCCTTAAACAAAAGTAAGTAAAGAAACAAATACTTATAACGAGTTACATGCATACCTTTTGAGATGTCGCGGTTATAACCTTGTACATGTCCTTAGCATGGAGAGTAACCTCTTGGGGAAGTCTACACTCTATTGAAGATTTATATTGTGCTTAATGCGAGCCAATTTTAGAGATGGAGCAGTCATCATGAGAAAAATGTCTTTGTCATGTAAGTTCTTGCTTAAATTTCGAGGTCGAAATTTTTTTTAGGAGGGTAGATTTATAATACCCAAGAAATTTAAATATTTTAGTAATATATACGTACCCATTTAAATATAAAAAAATGAGTCATAACGCAACATCATTTCGCTAGTTGTTACGTACTATTTAACGATTCGATCTAAATTTTGAGGACAAAATTATTTTTAAGGGTGGTAGAATTATAATACCCCTAAAATAATTTAGGCATAATATTAGTATTCTTAGTAAGTATTTTAATTGATACAAATGAATAATTAACATGATGAACTAAAAGAAAAAATTATATACAATGTCCTTTTGTCGTTAATTCTCATGTCACGATTGTAAGTGGAAAATTAGTCATACATGACCTGTCCAATTATGAAACTAAATAGGCTAAGCTTAATCCTAAAAACCCGGTAAGCATGATCTCTTAGGTACCGTACATATAGAATGCAAGCATCGCAATATCACAAGGCCAAAACCCTAAACCAATCCAAACTAAATTACGGCAGCAAGGAGTAAGGTACGTTGTTACATACGAATGATTGCAAACATAGAATTTGGGATCTAAGATTCTATGCGTGTTCATGTTCGGTTATAGTTATTGATTCAAGTCAATGATTCAAGGTCAGAATCTCGTGTTTCTAATTAATGGTTCTAGTTTGTACGCTGGTGGGTTGCAAGTCCGCGCTTTGGTTTGAGTTTGTCCAGATTGTGATCGGTTTGTGTTCGGTTGGACGTGGGCTTTGAATTCCGATCATATTGAATCGAATTGTAGCATACATGATCGAGTTGGTGTTCGTACTCGTGTCGGTTCCTATCTATTCTTGTTTTGACGTAGGTAATTCTTTAGCCACAATATTGATCATATGTTATTTATAATCATCGCAAATTCCTTTTTCCGATAACCGGATCGTCTGTTAATGCTATAATCGAAAACAACTACTAATTATCGTCATCAAATGTTTTTTATGTGGTGTCTAAAATTACATTGATCATATGTGCAGAAGAAATTGATATTTTCAACACAGGTCTTAATGTTCTAGCTTCTAGTTAAATTTACAAAGATATAAAATACCGTCAAGAACTTGATCTTCAATTTACTGAATGTGTCCCTAAATGATAAAATTAAGTCATTGTTAAACTATATGGTGTATACTTTTGTAGCCTCTTGAAAAGTTAAACATGGGTATACTTGTAATATTATATGTAATTAGTGTACACATAAATGATTTTAAGAGAAACCAATGTCCATTCGGATATTAATAAAATGAAAGTATTTCTAATTATGGTAGATTGAATATGAAATAAACATGGATGAAACGTAACTCTTGGTTCAGATATTAATAAAATGAAAGTGTTTCTGATTTTGAGATTAATATTTGAGTATTAAAAGTACTGTTAACCATAAATATGTGATGATCGAGTAATGGTGGAGACTAAAAGAAGAATTAGTTCAAACGTTATTAATTAGTAGTCGGGTAATTTATGTAGATCTATTGGCGGGGTACAAAATATGCACTTTGTCTAGGAGTCGGGATTCCCTAAGGTACGGATATACTTTACTCATTCTCTTTACTATTGTTATGATGATTCATTGATTCTTTCGTTGGCGTTGATCGATAGTCGTTTGCTTCCTTGTTCATAAAAATATATAATCTGGCCTTTTGAGCATTCTTTGTTTGCAAAACATTATACTTGACAAAACCTCTTTTCTGGTCTTGTGGCTATCATTTCTTTCTCTTGCAATTATATCCACTCCTATTGGTTACTAGTACGCTTCATTGGTTCTTCCGTTTACATTGATTATTGGTACAAGGATTTTATCTTTCTCATTTTTCAATCTTGATACGTTTCGATATTCGATATTTGCTTCTTTTGGTCGTTGGTACATTTTGTTGGTTCTCTCATTTTGATTTTCATCAGTACGGATATATCTACTCTCTCTTCAAACATTATATGTTCGTATAGATATTATATCCTTTCATTTTAAGGATTCTTATGACATTCGATCTGTATCTATTTGCGCCTTTGAAATCCCTATATATGTTCCCTAGCCTTTGATTCGTTATTCGTTTGCTACATATTTGATAACTTCATTGAACCCCTTTGAATTTGTTTGATATATGCTTAATTTGACATTGCCGTGATATGAACTTATCTGTTTTGTTTAGACATGACCTTCTTTGGACATAATATGTTTCGTTTCGATATGATATATGAACCCATTGTTTTGTTCTGATGCCCGAGCTAACTAGCCATGGAGGTACCATGGCCGTGCCATTATGGAACCAATGGCGTGACACTATCTGTGGCGGTGTGATCAGTCCACAGCGTCCCCATTATTTTTATGTGTGCTCTTTATGCACTTGGCCATATATGATTTGATTTGATTTGTAAGGGGCGTATGGATGCATCCTAGGCTAATATGTGTAGGTTTTGGATATGATTTGGTGCATGGCTTAGTGTGGTGCCAACACCCCATTGCACATTTGTAGGGTACATCTAGAGCTGCAGATCCAATGTACAATTTGATATGATATGATATGCTTTTGATTGTAGGGTCTAAGCAGGTGGCATGCTTTAGACATTTGTTTGAGCTCGGTGGGCATTTCTATATGTTTTGTTTGGCTACTTATTCATTCAGTTATGATGATATATGAAATCTCTGATTCCATTTTGTTTACTACATATGTTTGGCTATCTATTTCATTTAGCTATCTATTTGGTTTGGCTATCTGTTTCATTTGGCTATCTGTTTCATTTGGCTTCCTATTTCGTTTGGCTTCCTATTTCATTTGGCTTCCTATTTTGTTTGGCTGCCTATTTCGTTGGATACTTATTTCATTCAGCTCTTATGGTATATGAGATCTTTGTTACACAGGTTATGGTGATTCTATTCCGTTTACTTATGCATACTTGATCTATTTGTTTTGTTTATATTTGTTCATTGAGCTTTTTAGCTCAGCCGCATTTCTTTTCCTCGCGGCAGGTAACCAGAGAAAGTTGGGGTACGAGTGAAGAGTGCATAGGAGCTCATATTGGGCTAACTAAATGATTAGTATACCAGTGCTACACTAGAAGTTGATTAGCTATTGGAGTATGGGATTAATTGTTCGCTTAGACAATGATTACGTTCTAGATTTTGTATCGCCTTAGTAGCTGGTGTAATTATGTCAACCCATTTTATTAGTAAAGTCTTCCGCTTGCATATGTTTTGGTTAAATAATTGTGACATTCAGGCCCGTTTTGGGGCGGGGTGATACAAATATGGTATCAGAGCCAGGTTCTGACCTATAGTATCTAAGTTATGACATGTGAGGATTGACTCTAGGTTTTGACATGCTAGTATCTAAGTTATGATCTCTGAGGATGTGCGTTAGCTTTCGTGGGGAAAAGATAATAAAATAAACTTAAGTTATGATCGGTGAGGATTGGGTAGACTATATGTTAGGACATTCGTTTCCGTATCATTCCTTTACCTCAATTTGATTCAGGTTCATGGTTTTAGTTGTGTTTCTTTGAAGTTCATTTTTGTTCGTACACTAAGAAATATGTCAGAGTGCGTAAAGTAAGCACAGTGATCAGCTACAGTTAAATTACCTTGAAATTATGTTGTGTTTGTTTTCCTATAAATATTAGGTTTTCTCTTTGTATTGGGATATCTTTAAGTTTTAACAATAAAAGCTTTTGCTAGTTAGTTGCCTAAGTATGGTTAGCAAGGTCAAACATTTAGTGCGCGTTCAGATCCGAATCTAGGTACTTTTGAATTAGGAATTTGTTTGAGGTACTTATACATGTGGTATTCTTTTAGGAAAAATGAGGTAGTTATTAAACACCTAAGTGAACATGGGTGATCTATGTGAGAATTTATTTAGTTCAATAAGTAAGGGTTGGAAGCGAGATAAGTGACACTAAAATTCTGCGTTTTCGGGTAAAATGTTGATCATTAGAATTATGAGTAAAAGAAGTGGTTAAAGTTGGGAATGGTGTCGAGGTGACCCATGGGGATAATTAAACACCATAGACATCCATCATATGATTGTTACATGGACTTAAGCATTTGGCTTAGTTACGTGTAACACGTTTATATTCTATTGTGTATATTTATGTAAGATATTTGGAAGCTGCTTGAGCATCAGGTGAGTTTCATAGTCCCTCTTTTCACATCGCTTTTAAATTAGGATGGAAATGATGCAAATGGATTTGAAATGTTCTAATTACTGTGATTATGTGTCTTTATTTTCAAAGTGCATGGACTTTACTTGGCTATTGTATGTTACGTGCTAAATGCTTATGTGTATTTGGATCGGGGGTAACGTTCCTACCCATTTGTTATGATATTAGATCGGGGGTAACATTCCTACCCATGTGAAGTGATGGTTTTAATGGATCGGGGGTAACGTTCCTACCCAAGTTTTGATACTTGTTGGATCGAGGGACACGTTCCATTCCCATGCTCGTTATGGTTACATTTGCATGTTGGCTGCCTATTTCGTTGGATACTTATTTCATTCAGCTCTTATGGTATATGAGATCTTTATTACACAGGTTATGGTGATTCTATTCCGTTTACTTATGCATACTTGATCTATTTGTTTTGTTTATATCTGTTCACTGAGCTTTTTAGCTCAGCTGCATTTCTTTTCCTCGCGGCAGGTAACCAGGGATAGTTGGGATATGAGTGAAGAGTGCATAGGAGCTCATATTGGGCTAACTTAAGGATTAGCATACCAGAGCTACACTAGAAGTTGATTAGCTATTGGAGTATGGTATTAATTGTTCGCTTAGACAATGATTACGTTCTAGATTTTGTATTACCTTAGTAACTGGTGTAATTATGTCAACCCATTTTATTAGTAAAGTCTTCCGTTTGCATATGTTTTGGTTCCATAAATGTGACATTCGAGCCTGTTTCAGGGCGGGGTGATACATTTAGTTCCCCCATCATTAACATTTCGAATTTGTTGTGCATTAGTTTTTCAAATTCTTTAGAAATTTTTGGGTTTGTAAACCAAAAAATAAAATCATCTACGTAAATCTGCACAAGCAATTTGTCATCCCCGTGTTTAATTATGAAAAATGTTGGATCAAAAGAACCTTTAGAAAAACCCTTGGATACCCGGAATCTGGAGAGCTCATCGTACCAGGCTCTTGGAGCTTGTTTTAGTCCATGAAGTGCCTTCTTGAGACGGTTGACTTTTTCATGATTATTTGGATTCATTCATCCATCCGGCTGACTAACATATACTTCTTCCTTTAGAGGTCTGTTAAGAAAATTTGTCTTGACTTGTCATAATTTAAAATATCCGTAATCATCAAGATACGAAGTATTATAGATTAATTTGTGCATACATAACGTTGTTACGATATCATTGTAGTTTGTACATCAACCAAATAACTTCCATTCTTGTGTAATAGTTACATCGGGTAGATCTTGTTAGTATTTTAGGTGAGAATATACATGAGTGAGCGGTTAGTATTTTAGCCCTCAAAATACATTTTTGAGTGGTAGATTGGTTCTAGCTAAGATTAGAACTTGACATTTAGCTTAGTGTCGTAAATTGGTGTAAGCAACATTTGTACGGTTTACTCCGCCTAGAAGGAGCTTGTTGACATAGTGTAGTGAACTCTCGAGTTGGATGCTCGAGGAGTGGAGTAGGGTGAAGAGGAGCTTTGTTACTGAACACTATAAATATTCGTGTCATGGTTTGATCTTTCCAACTCTACACTTTCATCTTGCACTTTATATATTGTAGTTAGTATTGTTTGTGTAGATATATATTGAGTTCATAATATGTTCAATTGATCTTACGTAAACTTGAATCTAAGCTTTTACAAATAAGTCAAATTAGATTATTAAAAGGCGGTAAACTATTCATATAACACCCTGTGTGTTAGGGTCATTTACGACGTCAATAAATTCACTATTTATTTTTAGTATTGTATGCGTTTGCTTTTAAATCGTAATCGTATACGTTTAGGCATTCCTAGAACCACCAAAAAAAAATTACGCTTCAACAAATACCCACAATTGTACCCAATACCCAAAGTTTACAAAATATCATCACCTATAAGCATATAGGGCCGGATATGGGATGAGAGAACCAAAGATAATATCTAAGTTCAATCACAATTCCTAGAAATCATGGGATGACTTCTACATTAGGGAACCATTAGATATTTCTTGCAAGACTTTCATGTACTCTTGACCAACTATCCCTAGAATTCCTCCTGATGTTCCTTGAAGAAGTCTTAGGGTATATAATGCCTAAACTAGATAATATACACACATACTCTCATTTCCAAAGTGAAAAACAAAACAAACTCTCTCTTTTTCACCTTCCTAGACCACGGCTCAATATCAAAACCCTAAAACATCCATACAAAATTTATTTACAACATTTCCATGTGTTCCTACATCATATCTAAGATAACCCAAGAAGGTTTGAAGGTTTGGTTTAAGGTTTACAAGAGTTAAGCAAGCAAGATTCAAGATTAGGGTTTTGTTTGAAATTAGGGTTTTCAAGGTCTTGGAAGCTAGGGTTTGTAATCTAAACAAGGATTTAGATTTTGTTGTTCATCACCATACATCATATTAAGGTTACCTAAAAACCTTAATCTCTTTACTTTTGTGATTTTATGCATATATGATGTTTATGTAGTTAATCACCATCTAAGGAACATAATGAGATATAAAATGGTTTTTATTCTTGTTTATGGTTTTGGTAAACTTTATCATATGATATATGGATGTTATGGATCATGTTATAAAGCAAGTATATACACTATATGAGTGTTGGTTAAGTTATATAAAGCATATATAAGTAAAATCATAAAAAGTTGCTTATAAATGTTCATGAACAAATGAGTATGTAAACTTGATATTCTTGTGATTCTTAGACAATATATGGACTAATCATGGACTAGAGACTCTAAGGATGTAAGACATGTGATATTGAAGGTTGTAAAGGACTTGTTACAAAGTGGTTAAACTAAAAAGTTATAAAAATAACTTTTAAACACATTTAAACAAAATGAACAAACTGGGCTATTTGGAATTCGAACTTAACATATATATTTTATGATTTTATAAAATACTGCATGTCACAAGGATCGTGGGCATGCAGAGAACTCGAAAAACCAATTTATAACGAAGGAGATACGCTAATTTTAAGTTATATGTTAATTAAACGCGTTTATAAAATAAATTCTATAAAACCCAATTACTATTCACATCTAATGAAAATGTAAACATATTTTATCAGTTAGTACATAATTTTAGGATTTCAAAACAATAAGAATCATAATTTTATGATTAATAACGAAGGAGTTATGAATTACGCGAGTTTACGACAATAAATACTTTTATAAAACTAATTTTATAAAAGTTACTGTTCATCTCAGACATGAACATTTTGAAAACATCATTAATTTGATAAAACTTTTAATTACGAAGACGTGCTCGAAAGAATCACTAAAAACGGAGTTCAAACGAATAAAATACGACATTTACGAGTTTACGACGACAAATTTTATAAAAAGTATATGAACAGTACAAAGCATTGTTCACCGGGGGACTAAAAATATGAAAATGTAATATTTTGATAACTCATCTTAATACGAAAGCGTGGACATAAGAAACGTAAGAAACGGGCTTAAAACGATAAAGTTACGTTGTTTTTACTAATGAAATATTTATAAACGTTTTAACTTTATAAATACGATTTCACAAACGCAATTAGATGGTGATGTAGCTATATAGAATTATATATGGTAGTAGTTATTCAAAGTGCTTAGTACTTATTCGACCTATACTTGATTAGGTTGCATTCGGTCATTATCGTGACGCATTATCTGTTGTGATATACATTGTTGATTGTTCAATTCACTCGAGGTGAGTTCATAGCCCCACGTTTTACATTTATAATGATTTACAAGTTTTGGGGTGAGAAACATATGCATGTTTTACAAATTGGACGCAAGTGTACATTTTACTTGATTACGTGTTTGCCTAAGTAGCGATAACCCATCTGAGCCCATAATCATGAACTGTCAGTTACTGTTGTGAGCGCGAATGTTATAAATAGATCTATTTGGGATTGACATCCCCGTTCGGGTGATTAGCTATCACTGGACAAACGAACGTATACCATGTCGGACATAGGATGTTGCGGGTTAGAACATCATCACGGGCAATGTTGGCAATTTATATTGCATTTCATACATGTCGAGCTTCAGTGTCATGAGCTTAGGAAAACGTAATTACATTTTATGATGTTTGCATCTGTTGCATTATCATGGGGAAATCTTGCGGTCCTACATTATACATTTACAAACCTATGAATTCACTCAACAATATGTTGACGTTTTAAAGCAATGTTTTTCAGGAGGTCAATAAGGCACGAGGTGCAAGGGATACATTGGTGCTTATATATTTTGGATGTCACATGCTAAAGATTTGGTTGCATTACATTTTGGGATAAATTGTTATGAACTAGAATTTTGTATTTTGAACAAGTAAAGCTTCGGGCTTTTGTATCAAACACTTTGCTAAATCCAATGTATCAGTTTTAAATGACTTTTTGGTCGTTCTTATATTATCTTGTGTTATTGATCTATGATGTACCATCCCCAGACCCATATTCTGCTGCGATCCATTTTGGGGGTGTTACAATTCAACCCCCTTCTAGTTTTCACAAGCTGAGTAGTGCGTATAACATGTATCTTGGCGGGGCAGCCACACCTCAAATGTGGTTGCAGCTATGGTGAGTGTTATGTCATTTTATTTGGGACACAGATTAATGGTGCGCTATGTGCCTAAAAAATCTACTTATTAGATGAAATTGATGGTGGTATTGATTATAAAAGGTTGTGATGACTCTTAGTGGGTTCGATAAGGATGAGATGCTTCGCACCTTAGCGTGGGCAACCTTTTGCGGTTGCAACCATGGCGAGTGTGTCATCTTTATTTGTTACCTTGTCTGTCTTGGCTTCATATAGAATTACATGGTACTTAAACAAAGAGCCAAATTATTCATGCCTCTGCATCTTTGGTGCATGAATGGGTGAGTATGAGTGATATGTGAGTTATTTTTTAATATTAAAAGCTCATGGGGAGTCGTGTATTTTGCAAGCAAAAACTACCTTTAATATTAAGAGTTTGATGGGGGTCGTGTATTTCAATAGCGGGACTGCCCTTTTAATAAGATAGTACAATATAAAAAAGATCCTTCGTCATGCTCTTTGATGTTGCTGATCATTTCGTTGCCGTTGTCTATGATGTGCGCCGTTAGTGATGGGTGTGTGACGATGGTGATAGGTTGGCAGTCGTGTAGTTTAATATAAAAGAGGTATACGCCACGTTCTTCGTTGTCGCTAGGGGTGTAAATGAGACGAGACAACTCACGAGTTACTCGAGATCGACTTGTAAACTACTCAAAATCAACTCGATCTAAATGAGTTAAGCTCGAGTTCGAGTTACTAGAGTATATTTTTTAGTCGAGTTCGAGCTCCAAAATACTCGGCTCGTGAAGCTCGCGAGCCTTATCGAGCTTTAATTAAATTACATTTTTATCCTTTTATACACATAAATCGAGTCGAGTCGAGCTTAATATGCCGAGTATTTATCGAGTTCGAGCATTAAATGTGGAAATAATCGAGATAGAGTCGAGTTTAGAGCTCGAGTTTTATATGACGAGTCAAGCTCGAGCTCAAAATATAAAGCTCGGCCGAGCTCGAGTCGAGTTTCGAGCTCGAGTTTTAGTATTCGAGTCGAGCTCGAGCTTGACGGTACTCGGCTCGACTCGGCTCGTTTACACCCCTAGCTGTCGTCGATGCTTCCATTACCGCTATCCATGGTGTGTGATGATAGTCTTGGTTGTGTGACGATGTGGATAGACTTTTGAGTTACAAAAGGATGTTTGGTATTCATTCTATATTTAAAGTTGTGAATTTGTTGCAGTTTTGAATTTGGCTTCACGCAATTTATCTGGCAACACCACCACAGTTTCCAGGTTTATTATACATGGTTGCTAGCTCTGTTTCCGTCCTGGAGAGGGTATATATGCTCTGGGCTTTATTTTGGTTTGGATGTTTTGCATCTCGCCGGGTAGACTATTCTCTATTGGTGGGTTTTGAAATGGTTGGCGGTTTTACATGTGTTTGTTTAAACAAATTGTACTTCTTGATTACTTTAGCGCATACCTTTTGTTTTTGCGAACTATAGGCAATGATGATACTATGACATTTGTGAGGTCCTTATTGATGATGATGTGTTAAACCGCATGTATCTTAGCCGGGCATCACCAACAAAGAAGTGTTTGCAGCCATTTGCGTCGGACATATTTTTATCTAGATCCACACTTGCAAATATGAGCTATTAAGTTTAAGTATTAGTCTCTATATATTGACCACCCGTGCTTCCATGTCAGGAGTCAACAACAACGAATTCACAAGTGATTTATATATATTTGGTTGTTAACTCCTTACTTGAATGCATGAGTGATCATTCGAGTGTTATAAGGGTTTTGGCACTGTCACGCGTGTTTGAATATAGAAAATTGCTTCTAATTCGGTATACGTAAAAGTGATAAAATCCTCATCGTATAGTCGGATGATACATTGTGCTTGGTAACCATTGTTTACATGTGACGCATACTAATTAAATGCTACCTTAACGAGGCAATGATGAATATGAGTAGTTGAGTATAACGTATGGAAGTCCATAACTTATCTAGGAAACATATTAGGTATGCATCCATGATAAACATACCTTTTGTCAGAATCGTGAGCTCTTATATGAGCCAATTGATTTTACATTATACAACACTAATTTGAAAATCCAGTGTGACAATCAACTTCTTTATGATGTTTACCGGTTCTTGAGCAGCCTATGAGCGTCTAAAGCATCAAGTGAGATACTGTACGTGCCCATAGGCTGCTCAAGAATAAGAATACGCAAGCAGTTCGAGTGCTAACTGTGACGTAAATAACATGCGATGATGATCCTTTCCTAAGCCTCACTGTATGATATTCAAAATTGTTTATAACATTTTTTTTCAACTGTAGTTGGGTATGAATATCTTATTAAAGGGCAATTCTGCTATGAAGTACAATTAGTTGGATAAACAATTATATACACACGATCTAATGAGTATGCGGATAAGGTTGCCTCATTTCCCGACTTTACAGGTGATGTGTTGTCAATTATATATATGTATAATACTAAAGTATTGAAATACCAAAATTACCCTTGAGGACAAAGGTAATATGAAAATTCACACGAAAATTATCGTACGTTATCCAGTAAGTGTTCACCGGGTCGTTTATACCCCAAGAATTATGAATTGAGACCCCGTATTTATTTGGACAGAGATTTGAATGGTTTCGAAGATTTTGATTTGGTTATCTATTTCTACAGCTAAAAACAAGCAAGGGAAAGTAAACAATTAAGAAAATTAAAGCAACTAAGTACTAAAACGATAACGCGAATGAAGGAAAACGCAACAATTAAGCAAGTATGCTAAAATTAAGACCTACGAACGCAAATTTAATTTCTAAACCTAAATTATGATAAAAAAAATTATAAAAAATATTTTTTTGATTATGTTTCTATTTTTTATGAATTTTTAAAGTTTTTAATAAAGAAAAATGATTTAAAAATAGAAAATTAACTCTAAAAATTCCAGGAAAATTACTAAAAGTGTATGAGGGTAAAACTGATTTAATGAAAATGCTAACTCAAAATAAGCTTGTGAAATAAGCCCTATAATCCCTATAATAAGCTACGGCTTTTTAAAGAAAAAGGAAATCAAAAATGTATTTAAAAGATTAGTAATGGGCTATCATAACAGATAGCCCTACTGGTGCTGGTGGTTAGTGTGTGTGTATGTTGGGACGAGTATGTGTGAAAGGGGAGGTCATGGGTTCGACCCCCATGATTTCCCTTTTTGCATTTTTTTTAATTTTGAAAACTTTTTGCACAAATTTATAAAACAGCTGAAGATGAACAACTTTTGTGAAAACAACTTTTATAAAAACTACATAATAAGCTGGAAAATGGCTTAATAAACAGACATAAATGACTTTAAAGGAAATTTGGCTTTTTCACTAATACTACTTAAGCTAGAAAACTAGAATAAGCTAAAGACAGAGCTAACTAAGCTACAAGCAACTAACCACTGACCTAATGAGCAAACATGAACAAGAATTAAGCAAAAAGAAATAGCCATAAGCTGAAAAATTCAATTAAGCACTTTTGTTGCAAAACACTTTTCAAAACAGACAAAACACCAACTTTGAGCTTATTTTTAAGCACTCAAACAGATCCTTATGGGATACTGACTTATAAAACTTTGAAGCTTATCCTAAAAACTTTATCAAATTGCAATTGAAAAGCATTTTGAAATCTATATAAGCTAAGGAAAAGCTAATTGAAATAGGCTGTTTGGCTCAGTAAGAGCTGAGCTTTCTTTTTGCTTTTTATGAAAAGACTAAATTGCTAATTTGCAGACTATAATCAGATAACTAAATTAGCTAATAAAACTAAAATAAGCCCTAACTTAACTAATTTGGCTTATAATCTACTTGTATACCAAGTTTCAAAATCTAACTCTAACCCTAACTAGCTTATTTTTCAGCTTAAAAATGACTAAAATCTATTTTTTTACTACTGATGCAGTTGACACTTTTTAAGCCAAAACCTAAAACCAAATGATGCAGGCTTAAAGACATGTATTCTACACTTAATAAACACTAAAACAAGAACAAAAATGGATACAAATGCAGCTAGAACATATATGAGCACAAAAATCCTAAGAATTTGAACTTAACACCACAGATTCTAACAACTACTTATTAACTTTTGAAAACTTGATTAAGTCTAACAATCACCTTAAATCCTTGATTTATATACTTAAATTTGAGATTCAAAATTGATTTAAAAGGCCAAATGACTATGGACAGTACTAACTTAAGTTAGTACTGCCATAAACCAAACACCCCTTTAGGAATTTAGAACTCATTTTCAGCATATAATTTTGAGATTTAAGGCTTACAACTTAAATACCAGATATTATTAAGCTACTAAAAAACCTAATAAACAGATTTTAAGAATTAATTAAGCAGAAACAATAAGCTAACAAGTTATGCTACTTATTTTTGGTTTTTTCAACTGTTTTACATAAAAAAAACATACAAATTAAAATTTAAACTAAAAAATCATCTAAATAAGCATCAATCAACAATTATAAGCACTAATACGCTATTCAAAACAACTATAAGCAGGAAATAAGCAGTTATAAGCTAAATTGCAAATTTAAGCTATAAAAAAGGAAATGAAGACTTACAAAGGCCTTTGCACAAACAAGGCTTATAAAATGCTCTTATGAGCTAATCAACAAGCTATAGCTTATCCAAGGATAAGCTGGTGTGGTCTTGGAAGCCCATCCAGGTCTAGCTTCCCTTCCATTATAAGCTGAGGTAAGTTTTTAGAGTGGATTTTGAATAACAACAAGCTCAATTAAGCTTTGAGAGCTTAACTGAGTATATAAGTAGCTTATTAGTTAATATGACAGATTATGGAGCTTATTGAATCATCACACTTAACATTATAAGCTAAATTGTTTATTAAGTAAAGCAGATTAAAAACACAAGATTAAAAAGTAGATTGCAAATTTTATTAATGAAACTGAGTTACAAAGCTTTTAAAAAGAAATTACAAGAGTTTAAATGACAATAAGCTAAAATTAACTACAATAAGCTAAAAGCTAAATTCTACCCTACTCCTAGATAAGTTAATATCTCCTGTGAGTGAGGGGTGAGCTCCTTTTATAGGCAAGAGGGGAATATTCTAGGTCCTATAGACGCTCCTTGGCAGCTTTTAATCTTGGACATTGATTTCTTCTAATCATGATCCTGATTTGTATCTGTTGGATGAAAGAATGTCACACGAATTGCCAGCATGGCAATCCCATCATATTGGAGCCTTGTGCTTCTTTTACATTGATTTTAGTGCAGATTTCCCATTTTGGTGTGTTTGTTTGATGTACATGTGTAATCCCTTTTATCAGAGTGAGCATGACTTGGCCAATCACAATCAAGGGGTGACGTTTTTGTTGCTGACTTGGAGCTTGGTACTAGCATCTTTGTTGCCATGTAAGATAAGTAGGTTTTACCTATTGATTTGATGCTGGGTTAATTTGGGACGATGGTGAAACAGTAACACTTTTTGGCGCTCTTTTTCTTTTTATTCGTTTTGTTTGACAAAGACTAAAAGGGGGTTGCCTTTGGGCGTTTGGTATTTGGACTTGGTTATATAAAAGGGAAATTGGGCCAGGATTTAACTTTGGGCTCGGTTAAGAGTTAAAAGGTTTGGGTAATTTAAGGACTTGACGACCGTTAGTCCACAAGTAACAAAGGACTAACGGTGTTATCTTTTTTGGACTTTTGATGAAAATGATTTAACATTAAGGGATTTTTGGTAAATTCAAAGGTTTTGTCATCTTGTGAGTTGACCATTGTTGACCTTTGGTTGACTTTTGTTGACCTTGATTGATAATTCCCGGCTCTTGCGTACTCTTTTCCGTCTCGTGTTCGTTTTTGCCCGGTTTTTGGCTCTTTTCTTGTGATTTTTGCAATATCCGTACATATACATCAGAAAAGACAAAATATAAAATATACAAGCATAATTTGCATTATTTTCATCTTTTTAGGGTTATTTTTGATATAAAACGGATATGTGATTTCTCACATATCAAAATTCCCCAAACTAAATGATTATCGTGTCCTCACGTAATGTTATATGCCATAAAACCAAATATTTCAAAACCTCCCTAAACTAATCCTTTGAAAAGTAGCAAAGTCTTTTGTGGGAAAGTTAAGAAATCACAAGGTTTAAAACACCCCATTTTCCCAGTTTTCAAAGTTTTTATCCA